>MU160161.1:10914-43042 GCA_015888305.1 Antheraea pernyi | reverse complement strand
TCGGCACTTTTTTTTTAAATGTATTAAATAACTATGGTGTCATAGTTACAAATGTTTTTGAAAAAGCATTTCTTTAATTTACACACCTACTTACAATCTTACATTACACCTACTCAAATTGTTTCCTACAAATCGACAGAGGCCTAATTCGTCCGTAACACTTCTGATGGTGGTAGAGCCACGTTGAAACTATTATTGGTTTCAGCATGAATGGGTCGGCTCGCCCGGGGTAGTACCACCCTCTCATAGAAAACCGACGTGAAGTAACAGTGCTTGCATTGTTGCGTTTCGTTCGGTCAGTGAGAGCGCCGGAGACCCACCTCCCCTCCCCTCCTCTCTCCTCTCCCTTTCCCTCCCCTAACCCTTCCCTTCAAAAGATGGCAACGCACTTGCGACTCCTCTGGTGTTGTTAGTGTCCATGGATGGTGGTGATCACTTAACAGCAGGTGACCCACCTGTTCGTTGGCCACCTATGACATAAAAAAAAAAAACATATCCATAACTCAATCCCTATTACTATAAATATTACATCTATAATTCCATGCTCAATAACTGAATACACACGTAACATACCTACAATTCCATATCCAATTTATATCTCTATTCAATTATACTCGCATGAATTATCTAAAAATCTATATTAAATATCAATAAATCTATATCTATGCTGTCTATAAAATAACACCAAATCTACGTATGAAACTATGTATAATCTACTCATCGTGTGCGTCGCCAACAGTAGGAATATAAAATACAAAATTAATATTTAAATTCCTATTTTAGGAAATTGAATATTGTTTTTACATTGTATGTATAAAGTAATTAAACATTCTTAATTACTTTATTTTAAATTAAAATGGTTAATACTGGTCTATGTTCACAGTATTATTAATACTAGTGGGCGCCCAGTGGTCGACATTCGACCATAGTTCATTGACTTTTTATAGTTTGAATTTTATTAGGGTTCTTTTGTCAAAGGGTATCATGTTATAATATCATTGTAGAATGTAGAATGAAAAAGGGTAATTGGAACGTAAGAGTAAAATAATACATACAGTCGAGCATAGCAACCTCCTTCGCAACCTTTTTTGAAGTCCTTTATTGACAGATGTCAAAATGTCTTTTTTATTTACATGTGCGTGTATGTTGTGTAAAATTGAAGCAGTAATGTGAGTAATGCATATTTTAATTAATTAAATGTACTTCTAATGCATTTTATATAAAATAAATAGCTTTCTGCACTTCTCCTCCATATAAACTATAACTATGCCAAATTTCACGTTCATCCGTTCGCCCAATTCCGTTAAAAAGGGATACAAAATTTAGGCTTCACGTATTAATATATAACTTCGATGAAGTTTCGACCGCCATCCAGCGTCTCAAGCTTAGAAAGTCCCCAGGTCCGGATGGAATCAGGAACGAGGTGCTGAGACTCCTTCCTGACCATCTCATAGCTCTATTGGTCTGCATCTTCAATGCGGCCATGTCCCAGGGCCACTTTCCAGCCGCCTGGAAGAAGGCCGTAATGATAGGCATACACAAGCCCGGCAAAAAAGCTACGCTTCCCGATAGCTATCGCCCGATCAGCCTGTTAGATACATTAGGAAAATTATACGAGCGGCTCCTTCTGAACCGTCTCCAAATCGGCTGAGTGCCTTAAGCGCTCGCCTTAGTAGTTCGGTGAAGCTGTTAAGACGTTGATAGGTCAATAGCGTAATCAGTTCGAAAAAAAAACAGATATAAGAAACCGCATGAAAATTCGTTGATTAGTTTTTGAGTTTATATAATAATAATAATCATAAATTCAGTGGTACAACAAAATAATCCCAAGGAGGGTCGATGTAAGGCAGGCGGCCGATCGTAAAAATTAAGACAAATCATATACCACAACATGACAAATATGTTGTACCGACCCTACTTATGTGGGATACGGATAAGAAGAAGAAGAAGAACTCGGAAATTAATTAGAACTGAGCACTCTAAGGCTATGTTCACATGCCAAGCGTTTAACGCTCGTTTCCACAAAGCGCGTGTTAAAAGCTGCGCTGACCCTCGACAGCAGTCAACGCGCGCATTGAGATAGCCGTTGCCCAAGGGGGGCCTAGTCTGGTGTGTGGGAGCGAAATTTACCCCCAGACCACGGCGGCGTGATCTGGATCTGGACTCATCAACTAAATCATATCCTCGAGTAACAGTCTTATTTTCATTAAAATCAGTTCACTCTATTTAAGGATAACTTATGTTATAAGGAAATAACTTAGGTTATTTAAATTTCAGAAAAGAAATAAGATTCGGCGCAAATAGAACGTATAAATATAATAAGAATATAAATCGAACGAGTCTGTACTTTTTAGATTTTTGTGAAAAAAATTGTTGCGGGTGTCAAAATCAAATCAAAAATTACTTTATTCGATTTAGGCCCTACGAAGGCACTTCCGAACGTCAAAACAACACAGTCATCGAGAGAAACCGGCAAGAAACTCCATAAGGTTTATCTTTTTAACATATGTTCTTCTGTCTTGGGGGACGTTCAAGTATTACGTAGTCGTCCCCCTAGTCAGCAAAAGTAAGTAATGCCCTCCCTTCCCCCCATGCTTATGTAAACATTTATATAAATATCTTCAAATCTGTTCTAATTCAGTAAACAAATATTGTTGATGTAATCACCATCCAGACCCCCCAACCTCTATATCATCAAAAATAAGCAAATCAAGGATCTCCCACCCCCATCGCCATTAGTGCTTACGTAATATTTGAATGACCCTTAGACTTAATACCTTCAGATGACTTTATTAGTCGCTGTTTTGTATATCAGGTTCCACGCGGTCGAAGCCGCGGGCACAGTCCCGTATAAGAATACAAATGCAGACTGCTAGTATAAAAATAAACGTATAAGGAGTAATTACTCATCTCGTATCCTGTGAACATTTTTCCTCGAGCGCTTTCGATATGGGTCTGTTCTTATTTTTACTATATAACTCCAAGAACCGCCTACGCTTCTGTCGTATCGTTTTTTACTCGTCCGACCGGAGTACACGAGTGTCATTGTCGGAGTACCGTCCTCGTGAAGTAGGAACGTTGGGGGAAAGGGGAATAAGGGGAGTGAGTCGGGTGTTTCTCGCAGATGGTTGACTGTATTTAAACGAGGAAAACTCGACAAAACAATGGGCACACACACACGTGACTTGGAAACAGGCCGCCCGTCCGTGTTTGAACGCGTGTCGGAGATTCAGAGGCAAATTGTGTAATATTCGGAAGTGTTTTCTTGAATGTAAACATGTTTTAGAATGTTATGTATATTTTAGCTGCCCAGCTCGGATTTGTACGTGTTTACTTAACGAACAAAATGAGACCAAAATCGTCCCTTCAAAATAGACCATAGAATGCAATAGAGGAACTGAAAGTCAATATTTTAATTTAATTCTGTCAATATTTTTGAAAATGTCCTTACTGTATTATGTCAAACTCGCTCGCTCAAGTGTGAGTGATTTTTTAAGACAACGTATAGACAAGAGGGCATTTAATTCTTTGGGACGCTTGGCTGATTGAATTGCGTAGGACTAATAGCCGCGTGTCATTTAAAGATGACATGAAAGCACGAGCTTTTTGTACAGTGGCGCCATCTCTGAACGAAAATCAAATATTACTAATAAAATACCGCCGGGCTCCTACCTATAGAGGGACAGACCGAGTACACACCGGCTGTCCCCCCTCGTCCGCCGGACCTGTGCAATGAGGAGATGGGCCCCCCGACCCATCCCCTCAGGTCCGGCTACGGTGGCGGGAGGAGTTGGGCAAAGCGCCGCCTCCTCCCGCCTGTTCTCCTTTGGCAGAGAGGGCCACTTTGAGGGTCTGCCTCGCGGGCCCTCTCCACATCCTCCTTCTGCGAGATGACCTCCTCGCAGAAGGAGGCCATCGCTCGGCAGCGATAAATCCGTTCCCACCGCCACCGCCAGAATGCGACGCTGCGGGATTCGCAAAGTAAATCGGAGAAAAAACGGTCGAACGAAACGTTTCTTACGAACGCTGCCTTAACGATGTTAATGATTAACAGATATACGAAACCGCATGAAAATTCGTTCATTAGTTTTTGAGTTTATCGCGAACAGACAGACTGACGCGTTACGGGACTTGTGTGTGATAATATGTAGTGATAAATGTATATAAAAATCCTTCAAAATGTGTCCGAGTGTGAGTTAGTATTAACTCTAAGTTATCTCTAAAAGCGTGAGAATATTTCCCACATACAATATTATTATTATGTCATTAATATAATTCGTTTTCTTCATATTTACATATAACTCGGCGGCACTTAATATTATTAAATCGTTCGAACAGGGGTATTACTCAGAACTAAGCACTCTAAGGCTATGTTCACATGACAAGCGCTTAACGCTGACCGCTGACCGTCGACAGCAGTTAACGCGCGCCTTGAGATCAATGGTTTTCTATGTTACCGTTCACATGAACGCACGCTTTTAACGCGGATAGGCAGATTTTAAGGTTCGCTCGGTTTAGCCCGAAATTGAAGCTTTTAATACCGAATTATTTTTAGATGAAATAGAGAAACGTCCTGAAATAAGGGACATGATAGTCTGAAATAGTTAAAATAATTTAGCCTGTATTACCCTAGCTTAGGATACCAAGTTATGTACTGGCTTTCATTCAGCCTGTATGAAAAAATTGGGCGGACCCAATATCTCCGTCTTTTGTAGCATCGTTTTTGCCGTCGGTATAAAATGATCAAATGACCATTAAAACTGCTTCTACGTCCATCTTCGATTAATGCAGAGCTCAAACTGAACCAGGGTGGCCGTAGCAACGCGCGTGTAACGCCTGACAAGCGAGCATCAGCACTATATAAAAACTTTTGCGAAAAGCGCTTGTCATGTGAACATAGCCTTACTCAGAACTGAGCACTCTATAGGACCTCTTGAGTTTACTTTCTATAACAAACTTTGATCAACAATAACTAGATAAAGGGTCACGTACAAAATGGAAGCTAAATCCTGTCCGCGTAAATATATACTTATGTGTAGCTATTTGTTTACTAAGAAAGGGAGAAAAAAAGTTATAAAACAGTTTTAAGTTCAACCTAATTACAACCATGACACCTAATAATAAAGTCACGTATGTTCAAAATATTATCTAATACGTACGATAAAACGAGCAAAGCAATAAATTACACCCGTCACTTACAAATGAAAAGACAACATAAACAACATTTAGTGTGAATTCAACCTTAACACGCAATTAATAAAGTACTTTTTCTGTTATTGTTCGTGTTTGTGCGTGGTTGGCGAGCCTTGTCCAAACATTTGTATCACAGGTTTAAAATCGGTAATTTTGTCCAAAACTTAATATTATTTGTTAGTTTAAAGCTTAAAATATAACTTATTCAACATGTATTTAGGGAAAGTAAGGTACTCCGGCTGTTAATTTGCTTTTTCAGGTATTATTTTTGTGCATATTTTGAATACACTGCAGCATTGTGGAGCGTGCTTACATTGGCTGTGTTTCAAACAAACTAAACAAAATAAAAACTCACGTTTCAAGTGAGCTGTTATTTACCGAGACGTATTTTTCACGCCGACCCGATATCTAGTTATTGTTGATAAAAGACAACAAAAGACCAAATCTCTAAGATCAACACGTCTCGAGATATTGAGCTTTTATTTTTTTATAGCATGACATTTTTTTTACATATTTCCAACTAAATTTTGCTCGGATAACATAACATTCAATAAAGTACGGTTATGACGTCATACATAATCAATCTAAGCTTACGTAAAGGTTTTGCAACCAAACGTGCCGCGTCTGCTTCACTAGACAGTATTTATAGTTTTGTCTCGTTAGGGCTGTCACATACTCGACCATAACACCAATGAGTTTGTCATAAATTTAAAATTCTAATTACACTGTTCCGACTGCAAATTTACGTGTGTAAGTGATCGCCCGACGGGTGAAATCTATCCATAATACATAAAAATATCAAATAGGACGACATTAAAAAAATATATGTTCAAAAGACCAAAAATAAAGTGTATGTGTACTTATATACACGCGTTAGAAGTTATAATTCTTTGGCGTAACAAGATAAAAATCTTTTCAAAAATTTTATCTTTCGCCTTATTCTACGTTTGTAAAAAAACGACACTAACAATAGAAAAAAGGTATTTAAAACATTGAAAGTTTTAATACCCACAAAAAAGACAACGAAACAAAATGTTGACTATAACTAACTTCAGGGTGTCGGTTTTTCGTGACGGTGTGCGCGCGCATCGTAAAAATGTACTCTAATAATTTTTTGCTAACGCGCCGAAAGAAGTTTAACTTGAAAAATACGTTTAATATTATATTTCAATTATTCAGAAGTAGAATTTTCTTGAGATATAGAGGATAGATATATAGAAAGCGGCTATTAACAGGATGTTCAAATGAACATTGTCACGTTGCAGGAATTTAGAATGCTCCAGACTAGTTGGCAGGTTAGGTTTAATTAGGTTAGGTTAGGAGTTTAATTTTAACAAATAAATTAATACAAAATTTCCTCTCTAATATAAATCACGTTGTATGAACAATTAACAATTGGCATCTATTGGTATTTTTTATTTATCCGTCTACAACTGCACATCGTCGTTCAATTTACATTTCCAAATAAAAAAGTTACCCTCTTATATATAAGTAACGTCCAGGTTAGTTCTTCAGAAATTTCTAAAGTTTGAATTATTAAACACAAGATAAAAGAAACAATACGTGGCAACCCTAATCCTCATTAGCATTTTGGGTCAAGGAGGAACGCGCTACACTAATATTTACACATAATGCATTCGATCTGATGAATAAGACACTTTCTTGTGCACGTTCACGGTTTGGAATTTAACAGGTAAACAATAATTACGGTATATTACACTTTATAGTGTAGAATATTCTATGCCTTTTTTGTACATATACTATTACGGTGTTATTACAAAAAAGTTAAATACGTATTGAATCCTGGCTTTAAAAAGGTCTCGTATTAAATGCACCGCGGTCGCTGAATGCTCGCCATCTTGCTCTTTTGTCTCGCTTTGGTTATGTTAAGTTAGATTTGAAACGGAGCTTGGTCACGCTCCCCCGCGACACTCCCATAGTGCGGCGTACGGTTTGCCGTAGAGTTTTAGTCGGTTAAAGTCGCCGTAAGGCACCGGCGGCTACGTCCCAGCACGCAGCTGGCGGTCGACTCAGCTCAGCCCCTCCCCCGGGGGCCTGACAGTTCATTTTCATTTTCTCTCCACGTTAAAACAAAAAAAAAGGTTAGGATTGTGAAAAAGGATAATGCGAACTTGCCTCCGGCGAGCGCGGTGTATTTATTTCGAAACCTTTTTAAACCAAGTATTTAATACGTATTTAACTTTTTTGTAATAACACGGTTAGGGTTTATAATTGTTTAGGAACATTTTGTATTATTTTTTTTATATAATAGCAGTCAAACCAACCTGATGTTAAGTGATCCCCACCGTCCATAGACACTAACAACACCAGGGGAGTCGAAAGTGCGTTGGCAGCCTGTGTTTGAGGAAAGGGGGAGGGAGGGGGAGAGGAGAGCGAAGGGTAGAGGAGGTGGGCCTCCGGTGGGTCTTATATTTAGAATATAAGACTTTATAATCATCTAGGAACATCCTATGCAGTTTTGTACTTAGATTATATAGATATGTATATATGTATATATTATAGGAGGCAAACGAACAGGTGGGTCACCTGTTAAGTGATCACCGCCGTCCATAGACACTAGCAACTGCAGACGAGTCGCAAGTGCGTTGCCAGCCTGTGTTTGGGCGGAGGGGTGCCTCCGGCGCTCTCACTCACCGAAACACAACAATGAAAGAACTATTTCTTCACGTCGGTTTTCTGTTAGAGGGTGGTACTACCCCGGGCGAGCAGACCGATTCATGCTGAAACCAGTTATAGCTTCGACGTGGCTCTACCACCTACCAAGACTACCAACATACCGATCAAATACAATACAAAATACAGATACAAACAGGTACTGATATATAACGAAAGAAGTTACCCATCCACCCAGGGTTATTTTTTTCCGAAATGACGAACGCTGAGCGGACTTTATAGCGTGATCGGACTTAGGCGAACGCTTAGGGCACTCAGCCGTATGGCAACAAGCACAAGGGCGACTAAGCGGCCGAACCTCGGCTTGGGCTGTGACTTTACTACATCACCGCGGCTGTTAGACCTGACTAAGCTAAACTATTCATAAATATTTGAATTAATGAGACACATATGTTTACCAGCATGTGTTTCACGAACAGGAAACATATACATTTTGTATTTGTCAACTCGGCTAAACTAAACTAAGTTAACAAAAATAGGAAAGAAAATAAAACCCTTCCATATATGCACGTTTGTAATCTGTATTGTGCGTGTTGAGCTAGTGAATGAAGATTTACAATATTACTGTATTGCGCTCTAACTCTAGGACATCGGCTTGAGCTGTTAGCGAGGGGGATCGCGGCGAGTGTGCGGGAGCGAAATACACCGCCACGCCACGACGGCGTAGAAGGCTTCACATGAGTGCAATGTACTAATGTGACGTCATTATCATATCTGCACAGATCAATCTTTACACAAGATAGGTGAAGTCCTTGCTGCATAGACAAGGACGTGAGGAATAGGACAAATGCAGGGTGGATCAAATGACGAAAGGTATCTGGTGTAGCTTGTGACCTATGAACGCCCTTGAAACTCAAGGGGAAGGAGTATAAAGCTATTATAAGACCAATCATGTTTCATGCATCTGAGTTCTGGGCTACGAAAGATGCGGATGAGAGAAAACTACATGTGGTAGAAATGAGAATATTACGGTGGATGTGTGGTGTAACTAGAATGGATAAGATTTAAAATGAGTATATCAGAGGAAGTTTGAAAATAGCACCAGTGACAGAGAAGTTGAGGGAGTAATAGGTTAGCATGGTATGGGCATGTCATGAGGAGAGATGAAAACCATGTAACTAGAAAAGCTTTGAGTACAGTGGATTTATATAAGATTAGAGGGAGACCAAAAGAGGTATGGAAGAACCGTGTGAAGAATGATATTTGTGTAAAAAGTGTGAACACTGAGATATGATCTGATAGAGGAGAGTAGAAAAGGAAAACATGTTGTGCCGATCCTACTTATGTGAGACAAGGGTAAGAAGATGATGAATCTTCACACAAACTATGTGTTTTTATTACACTTAATTTTAAATCTTTGATATCTTCCGAGATATTTCTAAGTCCTGCAATAAAAAATGTCACTTCAAAAACATTTAGAAAAACAACTTGAACCAATGAGTATATCAGAGGAAGTTTGAAAATAGCACCAGTGACAGAGAAGTTGAGGAGTAATAGGTTAGCATGGTATGGGCATGTCATGAGGAGAGATGAAAACCATGTAACTAGGAAGGACCGTGTGAAGAATGATATTTGTATAAAAGTGTAAAAACTGAGATATGATCTGATAGAGGAGAGTGGAAAAGGAAAACATGTTGTACCGACCCTACTTATGTGAGACAAGGGTAAGAAGATGATGATGAATCTTCACACAAACTATGTGTTTTTATTACACTTAATTTTAAATCTTTGATATCTTCCAATATATTTCTAAGTCCTGCAATAAAAAATGTCACTTCAAAAACATTTAGAAAAACAACTTGAACCTGACTAATCTCATTATCAAATTAGAATAATGACCGATTGTTGGTGAATGAACTCTATTACGGTTTAGATGTTAATTTTTATAATGTCTGACAAAGTAAACATTCCTATCAGCTTGCCTAGAGAAAGCCAACTCGAGTAACGCTCTTGCTATTTATAACAAAGTCCCAAAACACATTACCGACTTGCCTGATAGTGAGTTCAAGAACCATATCAAGCGGGTTTTAATATCTATTATAGGGTGGATCAATATGTGAACGATTGTGACGTTTGGAAATGGCATCTCTGTGCATCCACTAATAACAAATGTAAATATTCATGTTCCTGTACAAATATATGACATGAAAAGATAAACCAGATCGAGTTTCTTGCCGGTTCTTCTCGATGACTGGGTTGATTTCCGAACCGGTGGTAGCTTTGACGTTCATAAGCGCCTTCTCAGGGCCTAAATTGAATAAAGGATATTTTGTTTGTTTTGTTGTTATGGTTTTATAGCGGCGCTTGGGTAGAATCATAGTCTTTATAGGCCTTTACGGCTTCATCAGACTACTACGGCGAGCGCTTAAGGCATACAGTATTAGTTATATGGCATTTAGCAACTAACACAAGGGCCTGTAGGCAGCCTCGGCTTGGGCTATTGCTGTAAATTGAACATATAAGCAACCAGCTAAAGCAAAAGCTAGATACCCTTCTATATACATATCATAAGAATTTAAATCTAACGTGTACTTTTAGATTATTGTAAAAAAAAACGTTGGCGGTGGCTAACGAGAAGTAATAAAATACATTTCGTTTATTTTTAGAAACGTTTGTTGATTTGTTTCAACGTGTATCACTGCTAAAGTATTGTGTTCATTATAAAACCTCAACAAGAAAATCATAAAGCATATCCTCGAGTGTAACTCTGTCTTTGTTTCATTAAAATCGGTCCATTCTATCAAAAGTTATTGTAATTTGAACGACGAGTTAAGTATGAGAGAAAAGTAGATAAATAAATAATACATAAAAATTATTTTATTATTCACTGTTTTCTTTTTACATAAAGTACCACGCCGAAGAAGTCGCGAATTTGAAACGTAAACTATTACAAAATGAAAGCATGCGATATAAAGGGCAATGTTGACCTGCGTTAGTTCTTGCTAATGGTAGATGAAAAGTTTGCCTGTTAAGTAAGCGACTGCCTATACGTGGCATACTAAAGGGTATTTTTTGAAGAAAATCTGAAGATTCTAGGAAACCGTGTATCAATTTGTATATAAACATTACATCAGCAACTTTTCTACGAGTCTGTAATGGTTTCATTTTATAAAGTTCTAAACGTTTGGAGTATGAGTTTAAGCTACTGTTATGGAATCTGTTGTCGTAACAGGAAAGGTAATATAAAAGACGTTTTTGTATTCTTTCTATTCTATCTATATGAACCTGATAACAAGGGTTCCATACTGGACTACAATATTCCAGAATACTACGAACCATTGAATTAAAAATGATAATGGTTAGCATTGGCTACTGAAATATTTTTAATTGTCTGAAGATAAAACCTGAAAGATGGGATGACTTATGAATAATATTATTAATATGTGGACGA
Source organism: Antheraea pernyi (assembly GCA_015888305.1). Taxonomy (NCBI): domain Eukaryota; kingdom Metazoa; phylum Arthropoda; class Insecta; order Lepidoptera; family Saturniidae; genus Antheraea; species Antheraea pernyi. Next base: position 31,764 of record MU160161.1, on the reverse strand, counting down.
AATGAAATAATCGAACTACTACGGCAAGCGCTTAACGCATACAGTATTAGTTATATGGCATTTAGCAACTAACACAAGGGCCTATAGGCAGCCTCGGCTTGGGCTGTAGCTGTAAATTAAAACATATACGCAACCAGCTAAAGCAAAAGCTAGATAACCTTCTATATACATATCATAAGAATTTAAATCTAACGTGTACTTTTAGATTATTGTAAAAAAAAACGTTGGCGGTGGCTAACGAGAAGTAATAAAATACATTTCGTTTATTTTTAGAAACGTTTGTTGATTTGTTTCAACGTGTATCACTGGTAAAGTATTGTGTTCATTATAAAACCTCACCAAGAAAATCATAAAGCATATCCGCGAGCGTAACTCTGTCTTTGTTTCATTAAAATAGGTCTATTATATCAAAAGTAATTGTAATTTGAACGACGAGTTAAGTATGAGAGAAAAGTAGATAAATAAATAATACATAAAAATTTTTTTTTTTACATAAAGTACCACGCAGAAGAAGTTGCAGCCATAGCTAGTAGTTTAATAAAGTTGTATATGTTTTTTTTTTCGACATAAAGTACCACGCAGAAGAAGTTGCAGCCATAGCTAGTAGTTTAATAAAGTTGTATATGTTTTTTTTTTCGATGTTTACTTTTTGTTGTTGTCAGCTGTTTACATGTATAAGTTATGTTATATTTATTGTCAATACACCGACTACACGTCCGTACATTACTTAGGGTCTCCATTGAAAATCAGCGCTGCAGTACCACCTTAGTTATGCTGCAGCACTTTGCTGAATGGAGGTGCCTTTGTTGGATATTCAAATAAGCTATGTATATGTTCATCTTGTTGTTTTGATGTTATCCAGCAATAAAGACATTTTCTTTCTTCTTCTTCATGTTACACGAAACAATATGTCGGTTTGACAATTATCTTCTTATTTGAAACGCATAGTAGTTAGATATACACGGAATAAAGCTCTATTCTTTATTCCGTGTTACACATACACCAAGAAAATCATAAAGCATATTCTCGAGTAACATTTAGTCTTGATTTCATTATTAAAATCGGTTCCGTTTGTCAAAAGTTATTTTAATTTTAATGACGACGCGACTTAAGCACGACTGAAAAGTAAACAATATATTAATAATATATATTGTATATATAAAATAGTGCATATAAAAATATATATGTTAAAAGGATGTACCCGATCGTGTTTCTTACCGGTTCTTATCGATAAATGGGTTGTGTCCGAACCGGTGATAGTTTTGACATTCATAAGTGCCCTATTAGGGCCTAGTGCCTAAACTGAATAGAGTATATTTGATTTGATCCTAAAATTTGGCGCGTAAATTTCTAAAGGTTGCCAATACCTTTTTTTTTACGTGGAGAGAAAAAACCTCCACGGCAAACCGTACGCCGCTTTCACGCCACTCCCGGCTGAGGCAGCCCGGATGGGGTAAGGTTGCCCATACCTGTATTAAGTGGTTATCGCTTCAAATAATCATAGTTGCGATTTTCTACATTAGTATATTATCTATGGTTGCGATTAAAAATACAGGACGAAGTACGATGACCTCTATACTGCACAGCATTCGCATTTTTAAATACACTTTACGAAACACAGAACCACAATGGATTTATTTTAACAGTGTTCTCATGTGACGTAAACTTGAGATTTATAAATTACACTAGTTTCTCCCCACGCTTCGTCCGCGTGGAAGAGTTTAGAAGAGTTTAGTAACTTTGGGCAAATGCTAACACGCAGCGAAGCTCTCAAAAAGAAAAAAAAATCGATTTTGTAACATTCTTCATTGTTGCTCTGTTCATATTGGTGTTAGCGTGATAATATATAGCCTTCCTCGATAAATGAGCTATGTAACACTATATTTTTCAAATCAGAGCAGTACTTCCTGAGATTAACGCGTTCAACCAAACAATCAAACTCTTCAGTTTTTTTTTTTATTTTTTCGAACTGACTACGCTATTGACCAAACAACGTCTTTACAGCTTCTAAGCCTGTTTCTATTGATAAGAAAACTTCAAAACAAACAAACGACAGTAGTGTAATGATAAAATATTGAGGATGTCTGACGGTAATTAATTCCTATATAACCTTATGAATACAAGATTTGTTTGGTGTTCAAAGCATTACGTGCTTTGAAGACCTGCCGCATCGTAGGACTGGAAACTCTTAGTCAGGAATTGTGGTGTGTAGCGATTGAGTAACAAACTCGTACACATTTCGTATTTAATTTTTTTTAAGTACTTAATCATATATTATTAAAACGTAGCCCGGCAGAGATGTTGACAAGAAAAACTAAAAAAAAAAAAAAAACGTTTTTGCGCATTTGTAAGTAATGCGAACATTCCTTTTTTGTGGTGAAAAATAACAAACCAAAACGTGAAAATACTCACTGATTATAATTAAAATTATTACCAAGATAATTATCGTGTTTTTCAATGTCAAACTATTAATGACTGTGACTTCGTCCGCGTGGAAACTGATGTATGTTTTACTAATAAATTACCATCTACTTTTCTCTCGTACTTATGTCGCGGCGTCATTAAAATTACAATAACTTTTGATAGATCGACCCTATTCTAATGAAACGAAGACTAAATGTTACTCGAAGGTATGCTTTATGATTTTAAAAAGTATTTATCATAAACGCAGTACTGCGTATCACACAAACAGACAGATATACATTTCTAAAAATGATTGAAATTTATTTTATTACATATTCCTGGACACATGCAAAAAATTTTTTTCACAAAAATCTAAAAAGGTTTTACACCTTACATTTATATTCTTATTATATGTATAGACTAGCTCATACACGCAACTTCGTCTGCAAGTATAACAATATATAAAAGGACTCCACTCTGTGCATCCACTAAAAACGATTATATATATAAAATATATGTATAAATATATTAATAATATATATTGTATATATAAAATAGTGCATATAAAAATATATATGTTAAAAGGATGTACCCGATCGTGTTTCTTACCGGTTCTTATCGATAAATGGGTTGTGTCCGAACCGGTGATAGTTTTGACATTCATAGGCTGTTGCCTGATACATGCAATTTGCGACCTATCTGAGCTAATCTAAGCTAAGCTAACTATTCATACATATATGAGTTGTTGAAACATATATGTGTACCAAGCATACATACCTCAACAACCCTTATATATATTTCGTATCGGATAATATTCTAAACTATTTCAGTTTGATAAGGGGAAAAAATAAAACCCTTCCACCTGCATGTGTAAGCGTGTATGCGTGCACGTGTGTGGAGGTGATATGTGTAATGTTGTCGCAGTGATGTAAGATTTTGTGTCACTGTATAGCGCGAGCAGCGTACTCAAGGGCTCCACGCCGAGGGAGCCAAACTCTTCAGCATTATAATATTAGTATAGATTATTCATATTAACGATCAAGCAATGCTAAATATGTGCATTTAAAAAATTCTTCATTAGAAGTGTAATGTTGATGATTTTTTGAAGTGAAAAACTTCTTTAGGCGCGTTGAGTAGTATTTTTGGCAGGAGATAAATTTATAATTTCGCGTCATGACATGCTACGTAAGCATGACCGGCCGTATTGCGCGGTTTGACGACGCGTAGCATAGGGCCATGTGTACATGTAATATTGATATTTTGCAGCTCATCATACGTTTGACTGATTAATAGACTTAATAAAAATGTATATAATTATTGCTCCGAGTGCCAACAGATATGAAAGCCACACTAATGTTAATAGTTTCAGTAAACAAGTTCTGAAATTTAATTATTGCTGTACAATACGAAAATTCAAAAGCGAACACATTTATCTTATTGTATACAGCTTAGACCAGTATTAAAATGTTGCCACCTCTGAGGACGAAGTAAAAACTGCTTGTGTACCAGCGCGCGCTACCAACCACACCATTAAAACCGGTATATATGAGCGTTGCTACTTTACGACAAATAGAGATGTGACTGTTGTACTTTCGCCGTCCAACTCTGCACACATTCTAACACTCTTTTATTTAGTTAAAAAAAAGTAAGTAATGCGTACCATACACATGTATGCAAGCTTGGATCAAAACAAAATCTTTTTTTTTTTCATTTTTCGAACTGACTACGCTATTGACCAAGCAAGGTCTTAACATTTTTTTTTTTTACATACAACCGAACGTAGTAACCTCCTCCTTTTTCGAAGTCGGTTAAAAAATACATACAGTCGAGCATAGCAACCTCTTTCGCAACCTTTTTTGAAGTCCGATTTTATTTTGGCAACTAGCTCAAGGGTGCGCTTGAGCAGCTGCCGAGGGGGGCCTAATCTGGTGTACGGGAGCGAAATTTATCCCTAGACCACGGCAGCGTGATCTGTGGTTACGCGGGCGTGGGCGTGAGCACGCTCTGTTTGGAGAGGCAGGCTGGTACTGATCGTTCACTGCCGTTATTTCATCGGGAGGGTCGGTAAAAATATGTCGCGGACGTCTTTTACAACGCGCAGCGTTTGGTACGGGTTCGTATTTTGCGGCGGATACCACTAACGGACTGGGATGATACGCGGCTTTTTCAAAATAACTAATCGTAAGTGATTTTACGTACGCCCAGATAGAAGGCATTTCTAGATCCATAAATTAAAAAGTCTACAGTTGCGCGGTTCTTGAATGTGCCGATATCGTAATATATAGTTTGAACAAATTCACACATTAACTAGTGAAGAGTAAGAAAGATAGATATACTGAGATGTCTGCAGAAACGCTATAGTTTTATTTAGAAAATGAAATGAGTATTTACACACGTAGTACTTTTTTGATTTCGACATTGGCATAGCTATAATGTAGATAAACTTTATTCTTTTCTAAGAGTCAGAAACTATCTAAAAACATATTTAAAATTTTTATATAGTACAATGCTGTTCTATAGATTAAATATAAACCACTTATCGCAAAAAAAATATGTACACAGCTTTATCTAGTATAAACTAATTTTAAAACAAAGTATAAAAAATATATCATGCCGGTTATAACCGTAGAATTCTGTCTATGGATGAACGCGCCCTTGCTTGTAATAACAAAACGTCGCGTCCCACTCTTGACAGGACAATAATTGAACAGCTGTTTCTAGTTTTTATTGATTTTTCTCGATTACTGCCCTTTAACGTTCATCACGTTTTGCAGATAATAGATAAACAATTATAATTCCCGTAACCTAATTAATCATGCTTAATGCTGATAATTTTTGCACAGAAATTGATATATATTAAAAACCATTTCATACGTAAATAGATTATAAAGACAATTGAATTTATGGTTTAATTATTCGTTTTTTAATAACGAACATGACGTATAAGATTAACGAACAAATAAATTTAACAACACATGTTTAAATATTAGCTTTATAAATATAACATACTCACCGGCTATCCTTTCCTGGTAGTATGACATTTTAGGCACAATATAGTGAAATTTATGTTTTTTTTAAATTAATTCGCTCGGATTTCACGTAACCGTGTGCAGTGCACCGCTAGTAATGTTGAAATAAGTACGTCACATTTAAAATTATAGCTACAAGCTATGACATCATTCCTGACCCGATTATCTATGAACCGACCGGATTGAATACATCAAAACATTTAGTGTTGTGTTGTAACGCTAAGATATATTTATTTCGGTAGGGTTATCTCTCGAAGGTCGCTGTTTTGAAGGTATATGTATTTGTTACTGGTAGGTATTTTTGAACATACCTACTTCATTTAAACAAAAATGCAAATGATTCGCGTAACGCTTCACAGCAATTACTTCTTGTCTGATGAGTCATAGTATTATAAATACTTTACCTAACTAATGAGTATTAAAAAATAACGAAATGGGTAGAATTTTAATGAGTGGTAGAAATAATAAACTGAGATTATTTTAATCCCAATAAAAAAAATCAATAAAGCTACTGTCGTAAATAACGTTTGTTTTACATAAAGCTGCGATTACATTTAAAAAACTCGTAGATAATTAACATAACATATGTTTCGGTACTAATTAAAAGTAGTGAATATATAATTAATATTAAATTTATTAGATGAGACCTATCAGTATCGCGAATAAAGATCTTTAAATATCATTTTTTTTATATAATTTTAATAATATGAAACAATTAAAATATATATATATATTAATTCATTCAAAAATCATTACCTAACAATAATTATGTGGGTTATAGTAGTATTTAGATTCTTTATTATGGCAACATCACTAGGAAAAGTCAAATGAGGAAGTGTCAAGTTGACACTGACAATAACCTGAAATAATTATTTTCCTAGTATTTGACACTTTTTATTTTCTTTTTTCTTTGCACTAACAAGGATTTATATATCGCTTTCTCTGTCTTACATGTTTTGTCAACAACATTTTTTTTTGTACAAATCCTACTTTTTACACGCTTTTCGCTATTATTGAGGTTTTTAATGTATAAAGTAATATCTGGAGAGTACAAATTATTAATATAAGGTATTTATCCGATGTATTTGTATGTTTTATATGTAGAAAATATTGCCGAAAATTGGTTACCCGTTCTGCGAGTACTTGTCATTTCTTTTATATTTTTATGGAAAATATCTGTCACTTGTTAATATTTATACACGCTCCTGCCGGCTGAAAGTACTTAAACGAAAATTCCTTATCATATTTCCACATTAGCTTTTTATCTATCCCGATTTTACTGCACCTCCAGTGCATCTGTCTCCAGTCTATTTGAATCTCGAACACACCGAGATGTTGTTGGCGGGTATTTCTAGTTTCCTATCATTTTGTATTTTTGGCCATTAGTATTTTTTCTTCATTTTCAATGAAGTTTTGATGGCAATGATAACAAAAATAATTTTACTGATGAATGCCGCCAAAATAAGAGTTTCTCAGAGTAAATACCCATAGGTTTTTATAAATAAGTAATTTTCTAACTTAAATTTAGCTATAAGTTACTTCTAAAGACAAAAATAAACTAAATGGGTCTATGACAACAACTATCATAGGAATTACGAATATTTCCGGACATAGCAACTTCTTATTTATTACTCTTCATATTAAACTGATTATTAGATTAAACTATTATATATTTCCAAGTGATTACCAAGAACATTACATAATAATACTTCTAGTAGGTGGTAAAGCCACGACGAAGCTATTGCTGGTTTTAGCATAAATGGGTTGGTTTGCCCTTAATAGTACCACCCTCTCACAGAAAACCATGTGTAGTAATATTGCTTCCATTGTTGAGTTTCATTGATCGTTAAGTTGAGTCAGTGATAGCGCCTGAGGCACAACTCTCATTTCCTTCCCCTACCCTCCCCTGTCTCCCTCCACATCCTCCTAACACAGGCTGGCGACGCACTTGCGACTCCCCTGGTGTTGCTAGTGTCTATGGATGGAGGTGATCACTTAACATCAGGTGAACTGCCTGTTCGTTTGCCTCCTATGACAAAAAAAAGCACTCCTAACGATCCCGGCTTACTTAATCATACAAACTCAAAAAAAATCCGGCCTAAGTAATGTATACTGAGCACTAAGGCTCTTGGTGACAAAACCTGAACTCGAGTGATATTTCTGTAATACCATAGTTTTAGGAAGTTATAAAGAATTGTGGTTATCTCGGCTTTTAAAACCATATCTCATAGAATGGTGTATTAATTATGCTCTCATTGTACATTCTTAGGTCATCAATGATACTATAATTAGTTGGCTTTTTTTTCTCAAAATGACTACGCTATTGACATAGCAAGGTCTTAACAGCTTCAACGGACTACAATTAGTTGGCATTAGTGTTACAATGCACAAAGGTCCATATTAGTTCATGAGTCCATTGAGACCTTAATAACTAATTAAGGTGGTAAAGCCACGCTGGAGTTACTACTCGTTTCAGCATGAATAGGTCGGCTCACCCAGGGTAGTACCACCCTCTCATAGAAAACCAATGTGAAGAACAGTGCTTGCATTGTTGCATTTCCTTCGGTCAGTGAGAGCGCCGGAGTATCAACTTCCCTCCTCTCTCTCTTCTCCCCCCCTCCCTTTCCTCCAAACACAGGCCGGTAACGCACTTCCGACTTCCCTGGTGTTGTTAGTGTCTATGTACGGTGGTCATCACTTAACATCAGATGACCCACCTGTTCGTTGGCCTGCTATGACGTAATAAAAAGAAATACTGAAATTATTACATTTACTATCTAAATTCTTTTGTTTTTCCAAAATATTTATTATTGATAATTTATTTTCTAGTATTTGTAATCATGGAAAATGTAGCTATCGAACCTGAGGTCATGGTAAAAGAGGAGGTTATTGAAATATCTGATGAAGAGGAGCCGCCCAAAAAGAAGTTAGTATTAAACCTACATAACAATTTTGTTCTATCGCAAAACAACAATTGAATGGCCTTTTTGCATATCGGTTTTTTAAAAGCATAAGGCATTATTATTTCTTGCTCCATGTTCACCCTTTTTTTTTCTCCATGGGGGATCCCTAACGGATATCCATCTCGCCGGCCAGCAGAGGATGGATATGCCCGAGTCGCACGGACTAAAACCCCATGGTACCTTCTTACACCTTTTGGCCGGAGGAGCAGGGACTGTCTAATCGACACTACATCTGCTCCTCCAACAGGTGTTGTCCCCTCCTAAGGGACCCAAACTGCGGCCTGATGGGTGAAGATGGTGGACCCCTCAAGGGGAAATGGGTGTTACTCCCCCTAACAAACTGTGGGAGCATCAGCATAATGCACCTCCACCACATGGACCTGTGCAGTTTAACTGCCCGGAGCGACGGACATGCATGTGTCTGTCGCCCCCAAAAGTGGTGTCGCTGTTCACCCTAGCTTTGCACAGGTTAAGTAATGAAGAAAATTATATCAAATCTTAACTTAACATTATCCTGTCAATTCTGTTAACATTCTAGAAGATCTCTCTACTGTCTGATTTTTTAAATATTTTCTTTAATGAAAAACCTTGTTCTGACAATTTTATAAACATCATCATTATCACTTAAAATATCACTTAACATCAGGTGACCCACCTGTTCGTTTGCCTCCTATGATATAAAAAAAAAGGTTTTAAATAATAATTACTGAAATAGGTGCAGTTTTTTCTGAAATTATAATAATAATAAATAATAAAAAACTCTTTATTGCACACACGTTGAAAATATAGAAAATTAGTCATCAGTTTACAATATGTGTACAGTTAGGCGGCCTTATCGCTTAGAGCGATCTCTTCCAGGCAAACCTAAGGAAACATTTTATTTTCATAACTACCGGGTGGCAATATAAATAGACAAAAAAAAAGAAATACAAAAACTATAGATTAAAGTAAAAAAAAAAGAAATAATGCAATACAATAGTTATATTACGACAGCTAGAGGTAATGCCGGTGGAGATATTTTTTAAATAACGTCAAGGATCTTGCCTGCCTAATATCACAAGGGAGTGCGTTCCATAGGCGTACATTATGTGCTTCAATCAACTTTTAATCTTAACTCATAATTTAAAAAATTAAGTTATTGGGTGCCTTATTGACACTGTAACAATGTATGGTTTATAAATTGCCTTGAGCAATACTATTACAGTAAGTTGAGGAGTTTCTCATTGGCTGATTGTTGGGTCCACTCCTGAGAATCATGATATAACATTGTCTGCGCTTTAATAACAGGATTTCTGATATTTTAATAATAATGTCGTTACATTTAAAAATAAGCTAAATCCAATTTTAGTTGTTTCTAGTATTTTATGTTATTTTTCAAGATCTTTGCGGGTGGTTTCTACACCGTGACTGGGTCGCAACCACCATGTATATGGCGAAAAAGCTCGTCATAGTCATTCGCTTCTGCGCATCGCGTTTCGGGATCAGCCTGTGCATATCCAGCTTTTTGTGTCACTCGGTGTTCGCTATTGTTTTTGGATTGTACTGTGCTTACCATAAGGCATAGTGCAGTCACTTTACTGTGCTACTATAAAAAAAAGATCTCCAAATAATACACATGTAAAATATGAAGATCATGAAAAAAATAAAAGCATTATGTACCTCAAAACATGAACTTTGCACTTGGTCTATAAGACTGGAAATGTTAAAAGAAACTAAACATTGTTATTTGAACAATTAAAATTGGACTTAGTTGATTTTGAAATATAAGGACACATGTTCAAATAATTAAATAATAACCATTTTATATAGAAGGTACCAATTATATTACCAACTAAAAAACTGTAGATATGTCATAAGCGTTACGACAGTGCCTTGTTAAAACTTGGCTGACTAGCTTATTTTCGACGGCTGTCCCGTCAATCCGTCCGTATCTAAGCAACATATAACTATTTCTTTTTCACCACCGCTATTGAGAATATGCCATCTTACTTCCACATTTTGTCTATAATAGTGTGGCGTTACAATATTACTTTACGTATGTGTGCGTAAGCTGCCATTTGTTTTGTCAACACATCATATAGGTAACGTATCTACACTTTTTTACTTATAAAATCATCGGAAAAGACTGAATGATTGACTGTATTTTATAGGAGGGTAAGGAAAAAACAAACGCCAACGGAGCGTTTGCCATGCGAACAATGCGAGAAAACTTTCTCAACACGATACGAGCTGAAGAAACACGTTCGCACTCACACCGGCGAACGGCCCTATATGTGCACGACATGCGGCAAGACTTACACGCAACTGGGACACCTCAGCATACATCAGCTCATGCATAAAGGTATCAAAAATCACAACTGCACCGAATGCGGTATGGCGTTTTACAGGAAGGCCGACCTAGACAGGCACGAGAAGACGCACACGGGAGAGAAGCCCCACACGTGTGAGATATGTTCGAAGAGTTTCTCTCAGAAGAATAATCTCGTGATGCATCTCAAGATGCATGTCGGTGACAGAGCCCACGTTTGTGTTGTGTGTAATAAGAGATTTATGACCCGTAGTAAACTGATGCTGCACTCGAAGAGGCACGAAAAGGACAAGAGAGTTAAGAATATGGTAGACACGGAGTCGGATTGATGATTATTTCCATTAGATAATTTGTTTCTGTTACTGTGCGTTTCGAATGAGAAGATAATTCCAATGCCGCTAATAACAAAAAAACATTGGTTGTCTGCAAAATCGGTTTACGGACAATAATTTTACGGGATAACGTCATAAGAAAATTGTGCATACTTTTGAATTAAATTATTATATACTAGACTCTGGCCGCGACTTCGCGTGGAATAGTTTCTTTGGGCTAACGTTAACACACACCGGAAGCTCACCAGACTAGACCCCCTCGGCAGCTGCTCAAGCCGAGGTCCGTTCCCTCGGCGTGGAGCCCTTGAGTACGCTGCTCGCGCGATACAGTGCAGCTCAAGCCTAGGTCCGTTCCCTCGGCGTGGAGCCCTTGAGTACGCTGCTCGCGCGATACAGTGACACAAAATCTTACATCACTGCGACAATATTACATATATCACCTCCACACACGTGCACGCATACACGCTTACACATGCAAGTGGAAGGGTTTTATTTTTTTCCCTTATCACACTGAAATACTTTAGAATATTATCCGATACGAAATATATATAAGGGTTGTTGAGGTATGTATGCTTGGTACACATATATGTTTCAACAACTCATATATGTATGAATAGTTAGCTTAGCTTAGCTCAGATAGGTCGCGAATTGCATGTATCAGGCAACAGCCAAAGCCGAGCGGTACCGCGCACCCTTGAGTTAGTTGTCAAAATAAAATCGGCTGAGTGCCTTAAGCGCTCGCCTTAGTAGTCCGGTGAAGCTGTTGAGACCTTGCTTGGTCAATAGCGTAGTCAGTTCGAAAAAAAAAAACAACACCGGAAGCTCTCAAATTATTACAAGTTACGCCATTAATATACACAAAGACAAACATAATACTTCATAATGCCTTAAATATATATTTACATAATCATTCCTGTTACTTATTGTGTGTAATGTTTGGTTTTGTTGAATATATATAAAATTAGCCAGATTATCGACAAAAGGAGGTTTTATACTAAAGTTGTATTACACTAGCGACTGTATTACAATATGGCGGTTGGACAGTTATCTTCTTATTTGAAACGCAAACTACGTTAGTGTATGATTTATTATGTAATTGTTACGTACAAGTTAACATGTATATATAGAAAGGTTATGATAGGTTAGAATATTTTCGTAATGTTTATTTTGTTAACTGATGGTATGGATGGTATATAATTAGAATGTATATTTTGCGAGTCCCTACTTTTTAGTTTTTTGAAAAAAAAAAGCTATTGCAGGTGTCTAGAAATCTATATTATCTATATTAATATTATAAAGAGGTAAAGTTTGTGAGTTTGTGACGTTGTAAGGGGTAATCTCAGGAACTACTGGTCCGATTTGGAAAGTTCTTTCAGTGTTACATAGCTCATTTATCAGGGAAGGTTATAGGATATATATCATCACGCTAAGACCCATAGGAGCGGAGCAGCAACGAAGAAAGTTGCAAAATCGGGATATTTTTTCCTTTTCAGAGCTTCCGCTGCGTTTTAGCGCAAAATAACCATTCCACGCGTACGTATTACCGCCCAACGAAGTGGGCACGGGTAAGTAATAAAATAGATTTCAATCAATTTTATAGATGTCTGTCTGTTTTTATGAACACGCATCACTGCTAAAGTACTGCGTTCATGATAAAACCTCCATATACATAAAGCACATCTCCGAGTAACATTTAGTATTGGTTTCGCTAAATTAGTTCAATTTATCACAAGTTATTGTAATTTTAATGACGACGCCGCTTAAGTACGAGATAAAATTAGATAAGTAAATGGACTTAATACATTCAGATGCCTTTATTAATCGCCGTTTTTTTAGATAATGTGCCATGCGGACGAAGTCTCGGGCATAGTTAGTTTAATATAAAGTTTTAAGAATCTACGGTATTTACAAGCACTAAGCGTGTGTTCCCTTGCCTTGCAGAAGTGGGGCAAGCCATTTAGTGATCATGTATAGGAGAGGAGAAGTGAAAGGGTATTTATTACCACACTATTGTCACTTCTCAGAATCGGATTTGTATGGAAAAGGCTCGTCTATTTTTGGTTATCAATCCACTCCCTAGATGGCACTGTTATATTTTTTTTTTGACAAATTTGATAACAAAAGATGGTGGATGACAATTAATTTTGACATTTCAAATTGACAATTTTCAACTATTTGTTTTGTTACGAGAGTGTGCTCCCTTAAATTTTCTTGTCTCCCACAAACAATTTTATTTATGTCCGGATCTACTTATAACATTGACTCCTGCATATACATACTTGGATTTAGATATGCCTTACGATGAATATATTCATTACAAATAAAAATGATCAAAAACTTGTATACGATTTACGCAGTACCGCTGTATGCATACATACATAGCTATAAATGTACATTTATAACCAACAATGTTAGTTCGAAAGTCATATTATAGAGGCGCTTGTTGGAAAGAACGAGTGCGACCTCTATTTATATAACTTTATATAACGTACTCTGTGGGTATTACTGCTTGTAACGGGTCTTGAAAATTAGATATCAATTATATACTTTATTAACCTGTTAACTAGTAAAGAAACTTGCCTGATATTCTACAAAAAAATATTGAAGGAACGGTGATGAAACATTTTTTGTGGTTAAGTTGATATTAGCTGATTCGAATGATTACCTTAATGATCCATAATACAATGTATAAACAAATTCTTCTATATTAAAAGCAGTTATTAGCAGTTTTAAAGAATGTGATTAATAAATTGGTGATAATTATATTTATGTTTTTTTTTTTTTAACTCTTATGCAGTCTATTTATGTTTGGGGCCACCCACAAAGGGAAGGTGGAAGATTCTAGAAGCCTGGAGTTACTATATATAGTACTGGAATGCTGGCATTCCGTTCCCACGATTGATGAGTCATTCTTTATTTGTGTCGAGTTTGCATACAGGCTCTAACAATATGAATTTCTGTTCGGGTTTCTCCATACAGGTGCTTCGTATTTAACAAATGTATTGGTCATTTATGTATTACATTCCTGGAATATTTTCTTTATTGGTGTAATAATATTCACTAATTAATAACTTGGTTTCTAATTACGGTTACTGAAATAATCGCCAAAAAGGTTTTAAAAATTGATTGTCAGTTCCCGTAATGAATTTTGATAATTTACCTAATTATATTCTGTAAATATATTAGCCATTTGTTATAGTTTTAAGATATATATGTGTATTATATAGTTTAAGGATAAATAATTATTAAATATTTTTTAATACTTCTGTGTATTTAATTTAGCGTACTTTCCTATCTTAGAAATATACATCATTTATGAATAATTATATATATATATACTGGGTGACTGGTTACTCGTTAGCAATATTTTTATAGGACACTCAGTACTTGATACTCGTTCTAAATCAATAAAAAAAAATAGGTGCTTAATATTTGACCTAATTATCTAGAAAATACAAAAACTATAGTCAATCCTCTACTTGTCTATGTTAAAGAACAGTGTCAACGAAAAACCGTCGGTTGTAGTAAAAGTGAAGTGAAAGTGTAGCCAACCAACTAACAAAGTATAGTTTTTCGAAGTTTGAACAAACAAAAGGGTTTATTGTCCCTTTTAGTATCGAAGGTTATAAACTCCGTGACGCCGCTCAGTTTTTGTCGCCGGTCATTCAACTTAGGTTTATTTAAATTTTTCCCCATACTTTTGAGTTTCTTAGAACAAACTTTAACTTAGGTTCTCTTTGCTGTTTATTAGTATTTGTTTTGATATTATTATTTTATATGTTAAATGTGACCGTGAACTATCACACCATTGAAGGTCACTCCTTAAACAGTTACGGTGTATATAGATTCTTCTATATAGTATAGATTCTATATACATATTTTTTATATCTATCTTTTTCATGAAACATTGGCGTTTATATATTAATATATATAACTAGATGTCAACCGCGGCTCCGAACGCGACTTTTTAAAAATTTAATCAAAGAAATATAAAATCATGAGTAGGTGTGTACATTACATATGTGAATAATAACAGTGTATCAAATGGGATGTAAATTATCATCAGCATCATACCTGTAACTTTAACCTATAGTATATCACCCTCGGTGCTCACTTAAAACTATATAAGGAAAGTAATTAAAATTCTAAGCTATATATTATCGAACAATATGTGTTAAATCTTTTATTTTATATGACGGAGAGCCTAAAAGAATGCTATGTTCAGGGACGCCTTCCTCTTCGTACATCTTTATAAAGCAAGAAATAATACCACAGATATCTATCTAGATAATTAGCTATCTATTCAACGCATTATATTTTTTCATTCAATTATACAATGACATTTTTCGTCATATCACAGTTCGTATTTCACAACTGACAGACCGATAGAAAAACCTCACGACTGCCAGTAACAATTGTTAGAAGCTTGTCACTCTTTAATCGCCTCTGTATAACGCTGCGACATATAGATATAATATGACCGTATTGTCGATATAATTAAGTCTTATATGTTGCTATAATGACTGAGTTATGTAACCACAAGCGCGATAAATAATACAAAATGGCCGCCAAATTGACCAAAAAGACAATATAATTTAAATTACATACAAACATATGACTTTCAATTATGTATATTTATTCTTGAAGTCCAGTAAAGCACATGTCTCACGGGATTTTTTAAAATAAACAAAATATTTTTGATGAATTTCACACGGACGAATGCACGGGTAACAGTTCAACAAATAAAATATGTCAACCGCTATAATTTCAGATATCTGCGTAAAATTCCCGCTAACATAGGTCCAGCCGTTTCGGATATAACCCGGAGCAAACAAACAGACAGACAAAGTATAAAATACCGACAAATAAGTAATAGACTTATTCCTAGACACCCGCAACAATTTTTTTCACATAAATCTAAAAAGTACAGACATGTTACATTCTTATTATATGTATAGATTGTAGACGTAAATCTCGTATATGAAGGCTTCGATTAGTCGATTGTATGAAATAAAAACTTTTTCGAATGTTTTTTTATCAACAACTAAAATATCCAACAAAAACAAAGAAAATCGGTTCAGAAACAGAAAAGTATACGGAACTATTTTATCGAAACTTAATGGAATGGAATATTATTAAACCTTTGTGAATCATATATCGTATGACATAGATACCGGAAAGTGCTACTCTGGTATGCAAAGACGATACTGTTTGATAACTGTCTATTCTTTGCTGGATTATCCTGCAGTTGGTAAAGCTAGGTTGACCACGCGTTTATACTTCTTAGTGTATATATTTTTGAAGTGAAACTTCTTTAGGCGCATAAGGGTAAATTTTTTACAGATGTAACGTCACGCAGGTATGCAACGGAAGTGTGAATAAAATTTTGTGATAAATTTGTAAGTCGTCCTATACTAAGCAGTTATTCGAAGTAAGTAATATATCTGTTATCTTTTTGTTTATTTACAATTTTTTATGCTAATTGGTTTGAAGGTTAGGTAGTTTTAA
This sequence comes from Antheraea pernyi, assembly GCA_015888305.1. Lineage (NCBI taxonomy): Eukaryota > Metazoa > Arthropoda > Insecta > Lepidoptera > Saturniidae > Antheraea > Antheraea pernyi. The sequence continues at coordinate 15,221 of MU160161.1, read as the reverse complement.
TATTTACAAATAACATGTGGCATTTCAACTTGCCACTCGTCATTTAATAATTTAATAAATCATTTTCCATAAAATAAAATATTTTAATGACAATTAAATTCCTAACATATCTTCCTTTTTTCCTTCCTCTAAGTCTCGCAAATGTAAAGTTTTAGATTTGTATAAATATAAACAAGACTTATAAATTAGTTCGCCAAAGAAGTTTCACTTCTGACATGTGTACTTTGTACGCACGCACTTTTTTTATTATGTCAGCATGATAACGGTACTTGTGTGCCTTAAGAAGAGTGTCATTTAAAACATAGGTAATCTACCGAGAGATTTACAGTTTGTTTATCAAACAATTTTCTATTTTTTAGGCTTAGTATTTTTTGACGAACTTTATAGTGTTTTGAATGAGATAATTTTGGGAATAGTTACATTTTTCCATAAAATCGACGAGATAAAGCCTTTATTAATAAATCTGTATTCATTATACTTTACGAGTATTAGTATGCTCTTTGTCAAGAATCTCAATAATACTAAAACTTCAATATATGAACAGTAGTCGAATTTTCACTACATAACGACCACTAGTAGGTAATAAGTTAGGAGACTAGGAGAGTAATTTTAAAAGCTTCATGTGTCATTTACATTTTAATACACCATTATTCTTCACGGATGCCTGTTTTTTAACAGAAAATGATTTAGGGGCCGTTTAAGTATTACACAAGCATATTTTTTGTTAATTTTGACAGCCCCTTCCCCTGGTCAGCAAACGTTAGCAATGTTCTTACTTCCCCTCCCACACTTACGTTTATAAGTATTTTTAAATCTGTTCTGGTTAAATAAATATTGTTGACGTAATCACCGTCCAGACCCGCAACCCCCTATATCATCAAAAATGAGCAAATCAAGGAACCCCTCACCCCCTATCAGTGCTTACGTAATAGGTAGGTGGTAGCTGAAGCTATGACTAGTTTCAGCATGAATGGATCGGTTCGCCTGGGGTAGTACCACCGTCTCACTAAAAACCGACGTGAAGTAACAGTGCTTGCATTGTTACGTTTCGTTCGATCAGTGAGAGCGCCGGAGGCCCACCTTCCCTACCCACTTTCCGTGCTCCTCCCCCCCAGACACAAGCCGGCAACGCACTTGCGACTCCCCTGGTGTTGCTAGTTTCTATGGACGGCTGTAATCACTTAATATCAGGTAACCCACTTATTCTTTTGCTCCTTGCAGGTACACATGTGTTTCTCACTAACTCGTATATTTATGAATAGCGAGCTTACTTTAGCTAAGACAGATTCGCATTGTTCTATTCAAGGTTCAGCCACTTTGGCACCCTTGAGCTTATTGCCAAATGGCTCAGTGCCTTAAGCGCTCGGTTTAGTAGTCCGGTGAAGCTGTAAAGGCCCGTCAGGCTAATTGCGTAGCCAGCACAGAGAAAAAAGTATTTAAGGGAACCACTGGGTTTCTGAATTTACTCACATTCGACTTTTACATAAAGTAAAAAAATAAGTAGACCGCTACTTATTCTTAAACTGTTGGTCACCCTACAAATGATACATTTCTAAACATGGTTTTGATTTTACTAGCGTATCAAATATCATATAATTTGTGTGTACATAAAACACACACAAATTCTATATATGAGGCATATAAAATCAAAAACAGCTAAGTGCATAGGATTTGCAGGAAACGAAAAAAATGTTTATCTATTCTCAGAGTTGGAGTTTTACTTATATTCAAAGTTTCAATTTTAGGGAGTGGCATAGGCTATTGATTTTGCCTGCCTATGGCCATCAGCTCTAAAAGAGAAGTTCAAGAAATTAAAAAATGCGATAATTCCTTAACTGTATTTTTTTATTCTTACTTTACTTCTTATTTGATGACTTGGTTGTACTTAAATGTATTTGATCCCAAAATCAATTTTAAAACGAAAATTAAAAGGCTTTAGCTGTATTTTATTTCTTGTAGGAATTAAATGATGATTTTCAACCAATAGGACTAGATGGCTCCATACTCATTTCATTTTTAGAACTTGTGGCACTTAGCTGTCTTTGATTCTATATGCCTCATATCTTTAACGCTTTTATCTGTTCTTAGCATCTCCCAACGAATTTTTTTAATTTGATAATATCTCATCAGTTTTACAATATTGATTGTTTTTTCTAATAGCACAGCAAAATGATGTAGTCCGAGTGATCTGTCACCGTCGGCCATAACTGTCATGCCGTCCTGCAAGGTTGAAGCGTTATGACTTAGAGATTATCATGTTCTCGCACCACGTCGACCGATATAGCTTCGAATCTTTATAACTGGCCAGAACTTTTGGTAAAGGAAGTCATCGCAACGAAAGCATAACATGTTGGTTAAATAGAAATTTAAGTCCATCTTGTTAGCTAGCACCCTCAAATTGTTAATCAGTCGCCAAGCATATAGACTTTTGGTAAAGGAAGTCATCGCAACGAAAGCATAACATGTTGGTTAAATAGAAATCTAAGTCCATCTTGTTAGCTAGCACCATCAAATTGTTAATCAGTGGCCAAGCATATAGAGGTGTGTTCCGGCAGATGCACTTAAGAGCCAGTCTCTCTAGCGTCGTTTAACATCAGGTGAGATTGCGATTAAAAAAGTTTCACCGTTGCTATATAATACTGTTTGATAGCGAAATGCGACAAACTAAAAGTCATTGTGAGGAGTTTATCAGCATCTGTATGGTGCTTATGATCTTACTACAACTCCCTATTACTTATTACTTTCAGGAGAAATAAAGTTATAATTTTCATGACCGCGTTTAATGAGAATATACTGTTTTCCTCAAATTTCATGCAAACGAGAACAAATACCGTAACCGAAAACAAATTAATTTCAGGTATAAATATTTTTTGTTTTTTTTTTGTTTTGGCACCGCAGAAGCATTTTCCATTGCCATTATTTTGTTTCAATAAAGATTACATTACAATTTATACCATGCTTTTAATAATCAGGTAATTTGGATTCGGTAATTGAATAAGGATTTGATATGTTTATTAGTATATCAATTTATGTAAATACGTAAATATACAACTTCTTCTTCTTACCCTTATCCCACATAAGTAGGGTCGGTACAACATGTTTGTCAAGTTGTGGTATATGATTTGGCTTAATTTTTGCGATTGGCCGCCTGCCTGACATCAACCCTCCTTGGGATTATTTTGTTGTACCACTGTATGTATAATTATTATTATATAGTTACGAAGTCTGATGGGCTCTTTTAACTTTTTTTTCTTTTTTCTCGAACTGACTACGCTATTGACCCGGCAGGGTCTTCACAGCTTCACCGGACTACTAAGGTTGGCGCTTAAGGCACACAACCGATTTGGGTTTTAGGTAACATACACAAGGGTGCACGCACACCTCGGCTTGGGCTGTTACCTGGAAAAAGACGCGTCTGTCCTAGCTAACTATTCTAAGCTATTCATACATATATACATTTGTGAACCATACAATCGAAATTGCATGATTCACAAATGAATACGTGTATATCGGATTGAAACGAACTAAAACTATTCGATTCAGTTCGATGAGGGAAAAAAAAAACAAAACCCTCCCACCATGTGTATATATGTGCACGTGTGTGAGAGAGATGATCTCATATGTGTGTTCAAGTGATGTAGGTGAGTCACTGTATCGCGATAATAATATCACGAGGGCTCCGCGCGGGGACGACCTAGGCTCGAGATATTACTGAGAACCGCGATGTGTGCGGGAGCTAAAAAGGATCGATTACAAAAGCGCGGGCGCAACACGCATTTAATAAGATCGAATTTAAATTTACTTAACGGCGACGGCGCCGAAATCTAAAAATAGACATAACAAAAATTATTATTATTGAACGGTCGTTTTTAGGGGAAGATAGACGTAAATACGCGATTTACTCTATCTTATATGAGTTATTTATTTTTAAACAGCAGCGCGCGCGAGCCTTTGTAATGTAGCCGCGATGGCTGGAAACCTATGTATTGCAGTGACGGATCCTAGAAGAGGATTTCGGGCGGTTTCTTCGTATGCCGAGATCTCCGAGATCTCGTGGAAGATGAGTAATTAACCTGCGTAGTCAATACTCGATAGGGAGAAGGAATAGGCGGGGTGATTCTGTGAAGGATTAGCCGCCGGAGGTCTGGGAATGGGCTGGGACGCGGGCTTAGGAGCCCACGGAGCCCCTGAAGGGCCCGGTAGGGGCGGGGGGACGCGGTAGTCGCGGGTGCGGACGCTGCCGGTGCACGGGACGTGCCCGGCAGGTTCGGGAAGGCCTCTCGAGACATGAGAGGCGGAGGTCGGGG
>MU160161.1:0-10851 GCA_015888305.1 Antheraea pernyi | reverse complement strand
CTGTTGCCTGATACATGCAATTCACGACCTATCTGAGCTAACCTAACTATTCATACATATATGAGTTGTTGAAACATATATGTGCACCAAGCATACATACCTCAACAACTCTTATATATATTTCGTATCGGATACTCTTTTTCTACTCTTTCAGTTTGATAAGGGAAATAAAATAAAATTCTTCGACTTGCATGTGTAAGCGTGCACGTGTGTGGAGGTGACATGTGTAATGTTGTCGCAGTGATGTAAGATTTTATGTCACTGTATCGCGCGAGCAGCCCATTCAAGGGGTCCACGCCCAGGGAACGGACCTAGGCTTCAGCCACTGCCAAAAGGGCCTAATCTGGTATTATAATAGTTTGATATAGTACTAGTTAGATAGATGTATCACTACAGGACCACCTCCCCTCCTATCTCCTCCTCTCCCTATCCTTCCCCTAATCCTTTCCCCCCAAAGGGTGGCAACGCACTTGCGACTCCTCTGGTGTTGTTAGTGTCCATGGACGGTGGTGATCACTTAACAGCAGGTGACACAACTGTTCGTTTGCCACTTATGACATAAAAAAAAACATGTTATAAAACAAATTCCTCAGCCATGTCTGTGTGTCTGTTCGCTATAAACTCAAAAACCACTGAACGGATTTCCCCGCGGTTTTCACCAGTAGATAAAGTGATTCATGACGAAGAATTAGGTATACTTGTCAATGTTTTTTTTATTATCAGGGCGGGATAACGTCCGGACCCGCTAAAATATAGTTACTAATCAATATTTGAAATTTTAAATGACTTGCAGCCGTAGTAGTAGGATAAAGTTGTGTTTGGTATTCTATTAAAATATTCAATACCTAGACACCAAAACAGAATATCCCAATGGCTCAGTACTTACATTATTTCAATGCAGACATTTCTCGTGTGAACGTCGGCGGGAACAATGACAGCGGTATATTTTTTACTTTATACTACTTGCAGCTACGTATATAACGAGAACTTCAATCTTGTTGCTGTAATTAGTTACGGGTAGCGATGCTCTACGAAGTGTATAGTATTATGGTACTTCGTGAATTACGTACACTGGTTTTGCTTATGATGAACTTTAGATCTTATGAGATTTTATGAAATGTTAGTTTATTAAACTCATAAATGTAATAGTAATAATATTATACATGTAATATACCATGTTTCAGACTCATTATAAAGGAAGGCTTTGGTTGAGGAAGCGTTAGTCGTATAATTTCTCACGTCATGGCATTACTAAGAAAACATTTCATAGGTTTTATTATGATGGACACGGGCATGTCCGTCGCCCCGAACAGTTAAGCTGCACAGGCCCATATGGTGGAGGTGCATTATGCCGATGCGACTCCCACAGTTCCTCAGGGAGGTCTAACACCTACTCCCCATTGAGCGATCTACCATTTTGACCCCTTGGCGTTTTAGTCCGTGCGACTCGGGCATATCCATCCTCTGCTGCCCGGCGGGATGGATATCCGTTAGAGATTTCCCCATGCCCATCTAATTGCACAGGTCCGGCTGACGAGGGGAGGTAGCTGGTGTGCACCCAGTCTGTCCCTCTATTAGGTAGGAGCCCGGCGGTCACCTTCCGCTGGGCGGACTGTTACGATAGCTATCCAAGGTGAGTAGCAAGTACGATTCCTTGCCGCCCCAACAAATACGGTCTGTCGGTACACCGTGAGGTTTTAGTCCGTACTAGTCTGACATAACCCACTCTCTCCCACGAGAGGGTGCCGTGAAAAAAAAAGAAAAAAGTATTATAAAGGTTATTCAAAAGGTAAGGAAAGGTACTTAGTTAATACAGGCTAAGAATCCTTTTACCAACTATTAATTATAATTTAGAGTAACTTGAGAAAAGTTTATACTTATTTTTATTTGTATCCGTAAAATCTGTATGATTTTATCCGATATCATTACGGTCATAGAGTAGACAGTAGAGAGAGTAGAGTAAGCAGTAGCTTTTCTACTAATTTATTTACTAATTTATTCCATGATCCTTGTGTAACAGAAAACTAGCCAACTTCAGACTATTTCCGAGGTCTACATTTTTTCCGGTTTTTTTTTTCATGATTCGTAATGTTTTCTTAGTAATAATAATATAATATGAAATACAATAAACCAATACAATCATATAAATGGTGGTAGAGCCACGCTGAAACTATTACTGGTTTCAGCATGAATGGGTCGGCTCGCCCGGGGTACTAACACCCGACCCATAGAAAACCGACGTGAAGTAACAGTGCTTGCATTGTTGCGTTTCGTTCGGTCAGTGAGAGCGCCGGAGGCCCACCTCCCCTCCGCTCTCCTCTTTCCTCTCTCTCTCCCTCCCTTAACCCTTCCCCTAAAGGGTGGCAACGCACTTGCGACTGGTGCGCTCTGGTGTTGTAAGTGTCTATGGACGGTGGTGATCACTTAATATAAGACGAACTACCTGTTCGTTTGCCACCTATGACATAAAAAAAAATGAAAACTATAATAGAAAAATAAATGCAAAAAAAATCACATAATTATATAACATTATAACATATATCTAAAATATTTGTATAAAATTGATTAAATACATGAGATAATACTAAAATTTATTATTAATTTCTATAATAACACAAGGTAATGTTTTATATATATATACCTAATGTTATAATCATTAGAAGCCAATAGTGAGAAGGTATGATCGAGATATCTTATTTCTTAAACCAGAGTGTTGTTTTCTATATTTAAAATCTTGTAAATTATGATTCCATCGGCAAGTTTCAAGATTGAATTTTCAACAAAGTTTCCTTATAAAAATGTTAAAATAAATGACGGGCACGCACGAGCTGATTTTTAATTATCTCAAAGTTGCGTTCAATATACAAACAATATAAGCAATATATATTAACTAGTGACGCATACCGGCTTTGTATGATATGCAGGTTCTTTTTTTATAGTAATATGATTCTAGTTTTACATAATCTGTGTAAACTTGTCTTTGGCGGGATCTTAGTTTGTCATGTATTTTTATATTTATGCTTTTGGCGGGATTTTGGTATGTCATGTAGTGGATTTTATATTTTATTCGTAATCTTGTGTTACTTGACTCTATATTGTGTAAAATTGGTGGCGTTTTATAAAATATAGTTTGTTTATTGTGCATAAGTGAAGTGAATGGAAAATAATACCACGGACCATGAATTCTGAGATGCCACAAAAACTCCCTGGAAAGTTGTAACAAAAGAGCCACCATCTAGTTAGAACATTGAATTAACTACTCGACAATGGAAATTAACAAGCACTCTGGAAATTAACAAAAACTCCGGGCGAGAGAAACGAAATAATTCAGATAAAGAAAATGGTACGCTACTATTAACAAGGAGATTAAGATAAAAAAGATGGATAAAAGAATACGTACGAAATATTATATAGAAGATATCGCACTTATGCCTTTATATTAACTTGGACACGGAAGAAAATTTGTTAAATGATACATAAGAACTACCTATATTGACAACTTCAGAATTGGCAGTATGGATTAATTCCTTCGCCTGTCCTATTGGACGATTATTATTACTACTATTTATGCTTTTATATTTTACTAGCGGTCCCAGTGGACGATGTCCTGGTGAAAACCAATTTAGCAATAATGCGTGTTCAAACAAACGGACAGATATTTCTACAATCGAATGAAATGTGTTCTATTACTTATCCCAAGACGCCTACAATAATTTACGTTAGATACGTTAGATTTACATATACATATATTAGATGTTTTTTGCGTTGAGAAAACAAAAAAATAAAAAGCCATCTCAAGTAAATCTATCTCTTCCTACGCATAATAAGTGAGCAAACTTCTACTGCATATAAAAGGGTTCGTACGGTTGAAAATTATCATTCGTATTTCGACTGCCGACGGGACTAGCGCCATCTATCAAACTAATTTATAATTACATTGTGTTGTCACTGTAAAAAATGTCTAAACTTACAATCTTCGTGTCTTTAATGTTTATAGGTAAGTTTATCTTCTATTTTTTTTTATCTACATAAGAATGTAAATCTAACGTGTCTGAATTTTTTCGATTTTTGTAAAAAAAATTGTTGCAGATGACTAGGAAAATAATAAAATACATTTCAATCATTTTTAGATTTTTTTTTACGGTTTGTTTGTTTGTACACGCGTCACTTCTAAAGTATTGTGGTTAAGAAAATCATAAATCGTATCTTAGTCTTTGGTTCATTAAAATCGTTTCGGTCTATCAACAGTTATTATAATTTTAATGGCGACGCGACTTAAGGACGAGACAAAAGTAGATAATAATTACATTTAATACGTTCAGGTGACTTATTATTAATCACTGTTTTGTACATCAGGTACCATGCGGACGAAGTCGTGAGCACAGCTAGTCTGACAATATACTCATATATTGTAATTATTTATGTACTTTTATTATATATTTATAGTCCTTGTAAGTTTAATGTTTTCTATAAACCGGTCGTTAGTGCGACGTACAAACAACGTTTTTACTTAATTTCAATAGTAGCAGTAGCAGCGCAAATAAATTTATTATTTATATAAATTTATTAGGATCTGAATACAAGCTTGCAGAAGCTCATGTGTCTTTTAAGTTCTTGTTGTTTTGTTTAATTTCGATCTCCTTCCGTATACTCTATATTTTTTTGTAGCTAGAAATTTTGTGAATGGCCATTTGTATCTAAATATGTAATTAAAACTTTTTGCTTAGTTGTAACTTTTCATATTTTCATTATATATTATATATAAGTGAATATAAAACGATTAAATACCATTTTCTTTTTGGTTTTCAATCGACTTTCTTTATTTTGGTATCGCTCAGTAGATATTGAAGAGTATTATTACTAAAAATTTTGAAAATATTCAGTTTTTTTCATATACAAAAAAATAATATATATATAAATACATTGACACTTCAAGAAATATTTATGTACCTCTTATGATAGAATTTTGGCCGCTGGACAAAAATTAATGTAAATAAAAAAAAAAACTAATTTACTTTCTAAAATTTATGTTTGATTTTTTATTATAAATTTTATATAATTGAACACACGTCATAGTCCGGTCACTCTGACGGGTTACAATACAAAAAATAGAAACAACTTGTTGAGTGCATGTGTACTTGATTGTTTCTTGTTGAGTGCAACTGTACTTAATGGTTTGTTCTATTTTTCATTAGCAACATGGTCGCAAGCGATATGTAAACGAGAAAAAAAGGACGTGACGGCTTCTGATCACTTTGCACAAGGTTTGTTATAGGCAAAAATGTTTTGTGTTAATAGATATTTAGAAATTAGACTGCACGGATTGTTTTTCGTTCTCGATGGAAAAAAGAAATCGTATTAAACTCATTTCTTATAGACTTTTTTTAATGTCATGCATAATTTCTATGTAATGCAAACTCCTTTTTATTTAATATTTGTATAATATCTGTTATATTCTTTTCTGACTGTATCTATACCATTACTGTATATTGTAGATAAATATATGTTCAGTCCATTATATACAATTTTAATTGTCTCGTGTGTCTTCTTCTATACATATAACACGAATATAAAACTAAGGTGTCTGGGGTTTTTGGCGGGATCTCGGTCTGTCATGTAGTGTATTTTATTTTTTATTCATAATCTTGTGTTACTTGACTCTATATTGTGTAAAATTGGTGGTGTTTTATGTAATATAGTTTGTTTATTGTGCATAAGTGAAGTGAATGGAAAATAATACCACGGACCATGAATTCTGAGATGCCACAAAAATTCCATGGAAAGTTCTAACAAGTTGACCACCATCTTGTTAGTTCATTGAAATTATATCAAGAAACTTGTAATATCGATGCTCACTTGACAATGGCAGTGATGGTCTGCTAGAAGACTGGTTGCCAAAATGGAATGGAAGAACTTGAAATAATATTAACTACTTGACAGTGGCAGTAATAATCTAAAAGATTGATTGCCAAAAATAAAGTTAAAAAAAAAAAAAAATAAGATTAAAAACATATATTATCTAAGGTTCTCTTGGTTATGTATTAGTTTTAATATTATTATTTTATATGTTAAATTCGACCCCAATATTGAAGGGTGTTAACCTTTCAACAGTCATCTGGCATATATCAGAAATATGAATATGAAAAGTTGTATGTCGAAAATGTGCATCAGCTTGCATTTTTGGCTAATTTATCTGCAATAACACAAAGAAAATGTCATTAAAATCCATCAAAAATTTCATATACCACAAATTTTTGACCTTTGTCATTTACACTTTTTTTTTTTTTTTATAGTAGCACGGCAAAATGGCTGCACTGTGCCTGATGGTAAGCACAGTACAATCCAAAAACAATGGCGACCACCGAGTGACACACTATCCATCGCCGGTCGCCGCTGTCATGCCGGCCTGCGAAAGGCTGGATATGCACAGGCTGATCCCGAAACGCGACCCACAGAAGCGAATCACTATGACGGGCTTTTTCGCCATATACATGGTGGTTGCGACCCAGTCAGGCTGTAAAACCCTTCCACTCCGCTTTCGGTATTGCCTCGTTCGTTATTCAGCCGGGTGCACCACGTGCAGGTGAGGTTGGCTTGGGTGTCTCAAGTCTTCGATGTTATTCGACACCCCTTACACCCAATTTTTTTACATTCATTTTATACATTCAGATAACTTTATTATTAGCTGTTTCTTTTACATAAGGTTTCATGCGGACGAAGTCGCCGGCACAGCTAGTATACAACAAAAATGATGACATTTGTAAATAGCATATGTGACAGGTACAATCCTCGGGGCTGGGACCATCTCCTGCGACTCCTGCGGGAATGAATGCGTCTCTGCGTGCGGTACGAAGCACTTCCGGTCCTGCTGTTTCAACTACTTGAAGAAGAAACGTAGTGGACCTGAAAACGATAGCACTAAACTGCACGTGCGTTCTCCAATGGTACACAACACATGTTTTTTTCATACCTTTTTCCATTCATTCATTCAAGGCGATACAAATTGTATGAATGAATTTTTTTTTTATATACGTTTTTTTTTCTTTTTTACTTTCTATCTATATATATATAATAAGAATGTACATCTAACGTGTCTGTACTGTTTAAATTTTTGTAATAAAATAGTGTCATCCCGATGGTTGAAAGTCGTGCACTGTGCACTTCTCACGTGCGTTTTTTCCGCGTACGACAGTTCTCTTCAGCATTTCCAGAACAATACAATCTGCCTTTTTTCAAAAAACGAGCCTATTCCTTTCTCAAAGGCCGGCAACGCATCTGTGAATCTTCTCGTGTCACAGGTGTCCATGGACGGTGGCGATCACTTACCATCAGGTGACCAGCATGTTCGTTTGCTGCCAATAGTATAAAAAAAAATGTTGCAGTTATCTAGTAATCGGTATAAAAATAAGTTTCAATCACTTTTAGAAATGTCTGTCTGTCTGTCTCTATGAACACGCATTATTGCTAAAATACTGCGTTTATGATAAAAACTCGTAAAACATATATTAGAGTAACATATAATCTTTGTTTCATTAAAATCGGTTCACTCTATCAAAAGTTATTGTAATTTTAATGACAACGCGGCGTAAGTACGAGATAAAAGTAGGCTGAATATATGCAGATGACTGATGATTCATATATTCAGAGTTAAAACCATAAGCATCATACGATTATACGATTAATTGAAAAAAAAATTTTTGTTTTTTTTTTAATTTTCAAACAGTTTTTTTCCTTACAATCTAGTTTCTATTCGTCTTACACATTCGTCGAAACTCACGTCCTATCTTTATATATAAACTAGCGGGCCCGTCAGACGTTGTCTCGCCCTGATTATAAAAATATCTCTGACAAATTATATACTAAAACGTTCCTCATGAATCACTCTATCCACTGGGGAAAACCGTAAGAAGATCCGTTCAGTTGTTTTTGAGTTTATAGCGGACAGACAGACAGACGCGGCAGGGGACTTTGTTTTATACTATGTAATGATTTCTTCTGTGCGTGTGTTTGTCACTGAACTCCTCCAAAACGTCTGGACCGATTTTAATAAAACTTTGTGTGCGTATTCCAGTGGATCCCAGGATGGTTTAGATTCACATTTGGACCGGGTAGGTGGCGTTGCGGTTGACTTTTAGGATTTTTTTCATTATCAAGGCAGGACAACGTCCGCCAGGTCCGCTAGTAATCTATATTATTTGTACACTATTCAAATTTAAAATAATATGGTTCCCTATTGAACACTGAACGAACACTTATTTTATTTACTTAACAATCATATATTATATTTATAGTTCTGGTTGACAAACTACGTTGATGCTGATCTCGAGAATTATCCGAAATCGAACCTTCCCTACTACATCGCGAAGAACATTCCAGAACAAATGATTTCGAACCTAATTAGCGACGAATACAAACCATATTTCTTCGAAGATAACATCGACAATCGATGGCAGGAATTTTAAATATAAAATTATGAAGGCTGCAATACCTTACATTTAATATATATTTTGTACATTAACTGAAAAAAAAAATCAATCAATAAAAGTAAGGTTATGCCTCGCTGCTATCAGTAAAAACTTTTATGATATTTGTAATTTTAAAATACATTTTGGCCATTGTCAAGCTAAACAATAATAGCGTTATATAAAAATATTTGTTAGTATTTTATGAAGATACCAAAACCTTACCTTGAATTTGTATAGTTGAAAGAAAGACTATAATGCAATGTATGAAATTAATAAAAAATAGAGTATATTATTAAAATACTGATTTATATTGTATAAAAACAAGCCATAATCATGTCTATACTATATATCACATCAATTAAACATTTTAAAACACTGTTTGTTAAAACACACAACCGATGTATAAAGTTCTCTACAATGAAAAACGACTTCACATTTACAAAGGCTGGCGTAGATGTGAACGATTTTTTCATTGTTTATATCAATTCATGTAAAAATTGTTAAAAAAAAAAGAAACATTAAATAAGTAATAAAATTAACGATATACGTATTTATTTATTTATTTTATTTTAGAGTAATATGTACCTAAAAAGGAGTAAATTTAAAACATCATTTTATAACGACAGACAGACTAACAAGACTACTTTTATGTATCTTTAATATGGTGGCGCTAGTGTCAATGTGTCTCTCTAATATGGTGGCGCTAGTATCAAAGTTCCGGTCGTATTGTAGTCTCGTCTCCTGAATGTGATGCAGCGGCACCGGAGGTGGTTGATAGCAATGATCATTTTTCTCGCTCTGTCTCTTTCTATTCCCCCTCCTTAGGAGCGTTGAACGTTTAACGCAACAGTGCTTTCATACCGCCTCCATGGTAGCGTTAAACGTTTAACGCAATCTTGTTGGAAGTTGCATTAGAAGGTTCACTTCAATGAGGATGTAAATCTAACGTGTCTTTCCTTTTTCGATTTTTGTGAAAAATATTCTCATTTTTAGTAACGTCTGTCTGTTGGTCTGTTTGTATGAACACGCATCGCCACTAAATTCTTCTGGGTTCTCAATAAATCATAAAGCATATCCTCGAGAGTGACCTAGTCTTTGTTTCATTAAAATCCGTTCACTCTATCAGAGGTTATTGTAAGTTGAATGACAGCTCGAGGTAAGTACGAGAGAAAAGTAGTAATCTACGAATATACTAATATTATAGAGTTTAGTTTATTTGTTTGGTTGAACACGCTAAGCTCAGGAACTACGTGTCCGATTTGAATAATTATTTCAGTGTTAGATAGCTCATTGATCAAGGAAGGCTTATATCATTACGCTAAGATCAATATGAGCGGAGTACCAATGAAGAATGTTGCAAAATCGGGATTGACGTATGTATTATTTGATATGAAAAAAGATTTTTACATAAAAATATAGATTTTTCTTTTTTTCACTTTAAATTTACGTTAAAAAAAAATACAAAAGACGAAAGTGTGTACGTAAACACGTATATAAGCAAATTGTTTTTTTTTTCTCGAAATGACTACGCTATTGACCTAACAAGGTCTTAACAGCTTCACCGGACTACTAAGGCGAGCGCTTAAGGCACTCAGCCGATTTTGTTTTGGGCAACCAACTCAAGGGTGCACGGCACACCTCGGCTTGGCTGTTACCTGTTCATGCAATTCGCGACCTATCAAAGCTAACCTAAGTTAAGCTAAACTATTCATACATATATGAGTTGTTGAAACATATATGTGTACCAAGCATACATATCTCAACAACTCCTATGAAGCAAATTGATGAATTGCGTAAAAACTTATACTGCCAAATCGTCTGTTGACCCGTGCTTCGTGAGGTATACAATCATTCGTATGGAACTTAAACAATTATGAGTCTCGGGACTCGAAAGGTTAAGGTTTACAAATATTAGACAATAAAGAGTCAAATAAAGCAAGGTTATGAATAAATCATAAAAAGAGTTTTTGGCGGGATTTTGGTCTGTCATGTATGAATAAGTATTTGAGATGGTGACCATCTTGTTAGTTCATTGAAATTATATCAAGTAACTTGTAATATCGATACTCACTTGACAATAGCAGTAATAGTCTACTAGAAGACTGGTTGCCAAAAATGGAATGGCAGAAGAATTTGTAATACTATTAACTACTCGACAATGGTGAGTAATAATCTAAAAGATTGGTTGCCAAAAATAAAGTTAAAAAAAATAATCATAAAAACCACTAAATGGTATATCAAGATTTCATAAAAAAAATTGGCGCCTCACGGTAAAGTAATACGAAGTATTATTAATCTATGGTAAAAGACAATGATAATGATGATAATTTTCAAATAACGTTCGGAAACTCTATGGTTCCTGGAGTTTTTGGCGGGATCTTAGTCT
>MU160160.1:49613-88386 GCA_015888305.1 Antheraea pernyi | reverse complement strand
TGGGCGAACGGATGAACGTGAAATTTGGCATAGTTAAAGTTTATATGGAGGAGAAGTGTAGAAACCTATTTATTTTATATGAAATGTATTAGAAGTATATTAAATTACTTAAAATATGCATTACTCACACTACTGCTTCAATTTTACACAACATATACACACATGTAAATAAAAAAGACATTTTGACATCTGTCAATAAAGGACTTCAAAAAAGGTTGTGAAGGAGGTTGCTATGTATTATTTTACTCTTACGTTCCAATTACCCTTTTTCATTCTATATTCAACAATGATATTATAACATACAACTATTATTATAATAACTGAGTATCCATGATAAAAACCTTTGATTATAGAAGTAAGTTGACAAAAGAACCCTAATAAAGTTCAAACTTTAAAAAATCAATGAACTATGGTCGAATGTCGACCACTAGTAGTACGAGTATATTAATTTATAACATAGAGACATCGCGGCGTAAGGATAAATAAATGTCAATTTTAAACTTTTATAGTAATATTTTACCTTTGTTTTGTATTAGACTGTTGACTATATTACGCGCAAGTCTGAGTTGATGGCTATATTCAGAGCGTCCAAAAAGAAGTCCGTACGTCATCGTCTATTGAAAATAAACATATATCAAATACATGAGCATTCCTTCGAAATGTGACTGACAAATCATGTTCCTGGAAGATAATATTTTTAATTTGTACTTTAGCGATAGGGAAGGTCAAGGAATGAATCGTCACTAAAATGATTAGTTACATACGAAATAGGGTTATAAGATCATACGATTTAAATATTTCGATTCGAACTCGCTAGCTCTTGTTGCAACAGTAGGTCCTCACAAGCACTCCGTCTCGAGGCTTGTCAATTAATTTATTATTTATACATGTAAATATATGTTAATTTTAAATTAATTAAAATCAATTACAATTACTTGTTTAAGATCCATATCCGTTTATTAATTAATATGTATCTTGTTTAAACAATTCCTGATTGGACGATAGTTAGTAGAGACATAACTGAAGTTTAAGTAATTACGGGCTTTTTCGCCATATACATGGTGGGAGCGACCCAGTCGGGCTGTAAAACCCTACCACCCCGCTTTCGCCATTGCCTCGTTCGTTATTCAGCAAGGTGACCCACGTGCAGGTGAGGTTGGCTTGGGTGTCTCAAGTCTTATGATGTTATTTGACACCCCTTACACCCCAAAAGTCGGATCTTTAGTCGGGTTAGCGATTTTTAGTAAGGGAAAAACTTATGGGATCGCGTCAGCGATCACCTCGACATGCTCGTGACGTATTATTGCGCTTGGGCCACACGTTCCCACGTTCCCTTTCAAATGAAAGTGAAAACACGTGACGGCCATTGACACTGTGCTTTAACATAGACGCGTTGAGGATTGTGTATTATTTTTGTATTTTTCTAGATAATTAAGTCAAATATTAAGCACCTATTTTTTACTTGATTTAGAACGAGAATCGAGTCCTCTAGATATATCGCTACTGTCTAAACAGTCACCTGGTATAACACTTTAAGGAATCCTCTATCTGCTTGTAAAAGTGTAATGAAGATCGATTCAGTAATTTATATTAAATCGACGAATATGTTTGTGTAGTACGAAATAATCACGTATATTGACAACAAACTTAATACCTACCTTGCTCATGATGGAAACAAGTACGACAGATTCGGACACGCTTGACGAAATCTTGTTTCGCAACGAGGAAGATATAAAGATGCTTCAAAAACCAGTTGCTGAGTTATTTGGTACGAAGCAGAACGTCAGTTTCTCTTGTTATTTTATTCAGTTACACATTAAAGATGTGTAACGAATATAAGACAGTATATACGTACTATATTTTAAAGACCAGCTGTGCCCACGACTCCGTCCGTGTGGAATCTTAATATAAAAAATCAGTAATTAATAAAATCATCTGAATTTATTAAGTAATTACTTTTCTCTCGTCCTTAAGTCGCGTCGTCATTAAAATTACAATAACTTTTGATAGAGTGACCCGATTTTAATGGAACCAAGACTAAATGTTACTCGACAATATGCTTTATGATTTTCTTAGTAAGGTTTTATCGTGAACGCAGTAATTTAACAGTGATGCGTGTTCATACAAACAGATATACATTTCTAAAAATGATTGAAATGTATTTTATTACTCATTCTAAGACACCAGTAACAATTTCATTCACAAAAATCTAAAAAGTACAGACACATTAGCTGTACATTCTTATTATACATATGTATAGATCGTTTGTGTTGTTATAGAGTTCTAGATTTAAAAAACACCGAAGACATATGGGGAATGTCAGTAATAGTAATACAGTCCTTAATTGTCACTATTTCACCACATTTGGCTAATATATTTAATCAGTGTATAGCAAAAGGAACCTTCCCTAATTTAATGAAAGTAAGCAAAGTGGTTCCTTTGTTTAAATCAGGCTGCAGAAGTAATCTTGGAAATTATAGACCTATTTCTGTACTACCGTCGATTAGTAATTTTTTTGAAAAGATTATGCACAAACAATTGGTAGAATATTTTAGAGTGCAAAAGTTTCTGGATGGTCGACAGTTTGGTTTCACAAAATCGAAATCTACTACTGACACTGGTGCAACGCTCATAAACCATGTATTGGAGTCCTGGGAGGAGTCGCAGAATGCAATTGGTGTGTTCTGCGATCTGTCTAAGGCCTTTGATTGCGTTGCCTTTTTTTTTTTATTATCAGCGCGGGACAACGTCATCCGCCCCGCTAATTAATCAATATAATGTAATAGACAATTATGTAATATATGAATCACTACAAAAATCGCCTACAGGTATATTCTGATTTGTATAATTTATTAAATATATTTTAAATACATATACCGCTTTTATAGATGCATAAGTTAATTAAAACTGTGAATTGCAACATACAAAACATTACTATTAATTGAAATAAATAATTTGGTCATCATAATTACATATAATGTAACTCTACTAGGCCTTTAAGATATTTGATAAGGTTCAGTTGTTTAGATAAAAAAAATTGTCTACAAAAACTCGGCAATTAATATATAGATATAAAATAAATTATGGAATGCTTAAGAAACTTTATTAAAATAACTTAATAATAGTTGTGTTTTTATTATTCAAGGTTATATAAAAATATGACGTGATTATAGTAGTTAGACTAGAAAAATAGTCTTTTTTACTTTATTCGTGGGCAACGGACCATAAAACGCGTTATAAATATAGCCAACGTATTGTTGTCAATACTTGCACAAGCACCTATATGCGAAATTAGTCCTTTTTATATCAATCATGCTTTTAATAACAGCAATACAATAGCGGATGTAAGAACCATCATAAGAACAATACATTATAACTTTAGAAAAGAATACTGAATAACACACTACTTTTGTTTATCAATAAATGAATTATCTTGGCCTTGAAATCTATAATTTCAGACGATAATCATCAATAGTATATATGTAATTTGTTTTTCATAAGGTTATGGTAACAGGTCATTTTTATTTTAAATAAATCGCTCAGTGTGTGAATAGAACCATGTACGCATCTCGTGTGTTAGTAGAATTGAGTTGGTATTATACAGATGATAATATCGTAGAATTGACCAATGTACTCTAAATCCGTATTTTAGTTCAAGATATATGCTGTCGGCGAGTCTCTTTACAGAGAATCTCATTTACCCAGAATGGTCCTAGGAAAAACTTTACATACTGAGAAGAAAAAAAGCATGGTAACAGTCACGTTCGCTTTTACAAAGAGTATCTCGTGGTCGTAGTGCTTGTTTAACTGAGACTCCGTTCTGGTCAAAATTTGATGTTCCCAGAAACTCTTAAAAAGCGTGCAGACATTTCGCGAGGGTATTGAAGCTATAGTGCTGCGTAGGGAAGACACTTGTACGCCTTTTGATGTATGTCATGGCGTTCACCATGTTTGCGTTGTTCAGCGATGATGTCCACAACGCGTATTTTGAGAAGTGTTAAGAATGGTGGTAAAATGCATACAGTTTTAAAATACTACATTGCACGTGTTTGTCTGTTGTGTTGTGAATTTTTGCATGCTGTTAGGGATACGCAAGTGTCCTGTTAGCAATGACAAGGAGAAAATTGCACCGATATGCTTTAATTTTGGTCACAGCTACGGGTCATACACGTTGCTGGTCCGATACGAACTTTGGAGATAAATATGAGGCAGCATATAAATCGTCACCAGTGTACAGTCTAAAGTGAAGTATCTTGATATCGTCGTAAAACTGATGGAACTTATGAAGTAGTTTAGCAACCGGCCCTGTATATCATAGCCAAAATGCCCACGGTGGCATGATTCCGGTCGCCGAAGTCTTTATAAATGGATTTTGTTGTGCGTGATAATTTATGGAGTCTCTTTATGGAATAATTAGAAACCGTAGAAATGAAATATTTACGTATTAGTAAATGAGCTGCAGAGAACAATGGCAATTCGACCAGCTCGCTGTCGTCGAATGATGTCCTTTGTTTTGGCCGGATTCTCATATGTTTAGTGGAAGCAAGAGCAATTGGATGCTTGCACCCAGTGAAGTCATGGTTGCAACTTGCATCTTATAAAGTAGAAGGCACAACTTCCTCATGTTCTGATGTATACGCAAAATCGTTAAAAACTGGTATTTTCGGGATGTAACTCTATTATATATTATGGGATTCAGCAGCAACACATATAATGTAGATAGATAGTGTCTAATTTCCGCGTGCCAAACTTAAGAAATTAGAATAATTTTAAATGCTTAGCAATTCTTACTCTTCGTTTCAAGAGCTGCAATTGCCTGCCTGTACATGGGTCCG
The DNA here is from genome assembly GCA_015888305.1 of Antheraea pernyi. Taxonomy (NCBI): domain Eukaryota; kingdom Metazoa; phylum Arthropoda; class Insecta; order Lepidoptera; family Saturniidae; genus Antheraea; species Antheraea pernyi. The sequence continues at coordinate 83,551 of MU160160.1, read as the reverse complement.
CTTATTTCTAAGTCTCTTGTCCTTTCTAAATCGAGAGTTCTATAACTGAACATGTTTTGCATCTTTTCTGCAGTTCGACTTACTGCAGTTCTATTGTATATACAATTGCAGCGTTCATGAGTCATAAAGTATTGTTAAACACGTGATAAAAAAATACACGTCGAAAACGAGACAACGATACCTGTTTAAATATTTATCGTTCGTCCAACATTGCATAGAGTTCTGTTGAATACAGAATTGATAACGGTAATGATAAATATGAAAACGTATTTGATAAATTACACGTGGCCTTAATATTGATACGAATGTGCTTTCAGAAGAAACATTAAAGTTTCTTAGTACCTATATATTTTTTATACTTTATAGGCTTTAGAATTTAACCATAATTTCATCTGATACTAGAATGTCAACATGTGTCAAAATGTGTCGTGTCTAAGACCACACATTAAACCTGAATAAGAACTGGCTATGAAGTGCAGCTGTCGGAATAATCTTATAGTTACTTGGCAATAAATTTCCAACTTAAGGTGATAAACTAGCTAAGCGTGCATTCGGAAAAACATTACTACCATACTATGTTCTCGGCACTATATTTTTCTTCACCAAAAGCTTCGTCTCATTACGGGAATACGTATATGGCTACTTCAATCGATACTACTATAGACACTAAAACAGCTGTCAAAGCGCTTCAAATCGCTTTTACATATTATGTTCTTCATGATAACTGAACTGCCACAGTCGAATATAGTCCAGGTACGATGACAAGTAGTAAAAGTTCATACTAACTATGGCCAGACGAGCAAATATAATGCCAAACATTGGACCTTCACGAAAAACGATTTACATACCAACGCATCGCCATTCTACTAGACATTTATTTATCTTAAAATAAGCCCATAGGAATCGTTAGTTATCCTTCGAATCCACAATTGTATTATCTCTTGGCAACAACTCTAAATATATATTTTGTGATGTAATAATATAGAGAACAGACAAGGGTACTACCCGTTGACCAGGTTTGAGGAGTACATGCTTGTCGCTAACCCTCAAATCTGGTCCACATATGCGCCCAGGCGGCCCAGGGGTTTTTAGTCGGTAGGAGTCCGACATAACCCTCCCGCTGTCCCCCGGCAGTGGGAAGTGTATCCAATGTAGGATTCTCCCCTGGACAAAAAAAAAGGGTACTACCCGTTCTTAACCTTAATTAAATTTTTGCTGGGCATGTTAATCTTCAAATAGCTTGCTTGCCAGTATAATTATGAGAATATCACTTGATAATGATTCTAAGAGGTAACTCTGATTATACCTGTATAGGGCTTGTGTCTAGAGCCTAAGGTATGCTCGCTCTCTTTATCAGCTAGGTAGGTAGCTGAATGCCTAAATGGATTTAGCATATCAAGTTATCGTGGTCTAGCATATTGCAATTTACCTCTCATCTGAATAATCTGACACCTTAGCAGAGCCTTGCTATAGAAGGATTTGTGTGCAACGTTGAAAATAGTTTATGAAAAGTTGAAATTAGTTCGGAGAGAGATTCGGAATGTGATATGCGTAGTATTTCAATTTTTTTATCTCTTTCTAAGTTTTAACTTCTAAGTACAATCTCTTAAAATATTATCAAAGTACTCTTTTTATCTATACTAATATTATAAAGAGGTAAAGTTTGTTACGTTGTGAGTTTGTGACGTTGTGGCGTTGTAAGGGGTAATCTCAGGAACTACTGGTCCGATTTGAATAATTCTTTCAGTGTTATATAGCTTATTCCTCGAGAATGGTTATAGGCTAAGGCCAATAGGAGCGGAGCACAGATGAAAAATGTTTCAAAATCGAGATGTTTATTTGAGAGCTTCTGCTGTATGTCAGCTTTAGCCCAGAGTAGTAACTATTACTACGCGGACAAAGTCGCAGGCAGGGGCTATAATCTATATACTAATATTATAAAGAGGTAAAGTTTGTGAGTTTGTGACGTTGTAGGGGGTAATCTCAGGAACTACAAAACCGATTTTGAAATTCTTTTACCAATATAAAGCCACGTTATTTATGAGTGTCATAGGCTACATATCATCACGCAAGGCCCGATAGGAGCGGAGCAACAATGAAAAATGTTTTAAAAATCGGGGTATTTTTCCTTTTGAGAGCTTTCGCTGCGTCTTAGCCCAAAATAACTATTCCACACGTGCGAAGTCGCGGGCAGAAGCTATTAACTAATTATATTATCTATAATCTATACTAATATTATAAAAAGGAAAAGTTTGTGAGGCTGTAGGGGGTAATATCTGGGGAGTCGCAGAAAAATGGTAGAACGAAAATGTTTCTTACGAACGCTGCCTTAATTATGAGATATATATGATTGAGTTCTAGAGAAAAGTTTTAGCTTGATAATGCCTATTACCGCCCAACGAAGTGGGCACGGGTCGGCTAGTAATATATAGGTCTTGAAGGTTCTGTTTTACATAGGAAATTAAGTAAATAAAGTTTAGCATAAAGCTTTTGAAGCAATGATTTCTTTACGCATTTTTGGTATAGGGGTATTAGTGTTAACTAAGATGTTACGGTGGAATTTCTGCATGTTTCTGAACGCGCTCTACTATTTTGCACTCATCTTGATTCTTCGTATTTACAGAATTAGAATTCAGTCTACAATATGTGTACAGTTTGGTGGCCTTATCGCTTAGAGCGATCTCTTCCAGGCAAACCTAAGAAGATATTTAATTTTCAAAAATACCGGGTGACAATATAAATACACACAAATAATTACAAAAACTATAGATAACAATTAAAAAAAAAAATAACACAATAAAACAGTTCTATAACGATAGGTTATACCGGTGTAGATATTTTTTAAATAATGTCACAGATCTTGCCTGCCTAATATCACGAGGGAGTTTGTTCCACAGGCGTACAGCTTGAACCGCAAATGATTTGTTATGAAATGTAGTGTCACAGATAGGTAACTTGAGTAAATGTTGAGAGCATAGACGGCGTGATGAAGAATCTCTGCAACCTAACATCTTAAATTTATTCTTTAGGTAGGGAGGGGAATTGGGATTATGAAGAATGTTATACAGGAGAGATAGGATATAGCTCTTTCGTCAGTGCCGAATGGGTAGCCATTTAAGTTTTGAGCGGTATTCAGACACATGATCAAATTTTAAGTTCAAAGTAATGGTAACGGAGTATTAAGATCCAAGTGACGTACAAGGCCTCACTTGCTGTTTTTACTATGGTACATTGAAAAATGTCTCAATAAGAATATAACTATTCCATACGGAAATAATATTATATTGATGAATAATTAAATAAAACATAAATATTATAAATAGCAAAGGAACTCTGCCTGTTTGTCCGTTTTTCACCAGTTAACGCTGAGCCGACGGTCGTCCAATTTGGGGTAAAGGTAGCCTAGAAACTTAATAAAGACATCGGCTAATTTTCACCCCGAATATACCAAAAGACACGCAGCCGAAATCGCGAGTAAAAACTAGTTTCTATATCGTGTATCCAAAGAAATATCACTTCAAAAAGAAGGCATTTTTGTTACTCAAAACATGTCATGGCGTCGTTTTATTTGTAGTACCCGCAGTGAAGTTTACGAAGTTTCAGTTTTTTCCTATTTCCTACTCTTACTTGTCGTTGTGGTTTGAGTAACCGGTTTATTTAAATTCTAATATCAACTTATTTATAGTAGAAGCTTCGATTCTATTCATTGTTTCATTATAACAGGCATGGAGATAGTTAGAATGTTATGTTAAACACATTTCGAAGATAAGAACATACAGTTAGTTATATTTACAAGTTTAAAATACCCTTTAATTATCCTTAATGGGTTAGATAAGCGTAACTATTTACGTTCGGAGTAATTATTATACGTTAGGTTGCTACATATACGTAGTTTTACGTAAATTAATTAATATCCTTGTTTCTAAGTGGGGAACCAATATACGTCACAGATTGTTTGTAATTAAAGGAAATGTAGAGAGCTTTGTTATTTATAATACAGGTGGTATCCTTATATATAACAAGAATATAAATCTAACACGTGTCTGTACTTTTTAGATTTTTGCCTTGTATGGTATTGGATAATTCTTGAAGCGAAGATACGGTCGGAGTATTATTATATATGGACCAACATCTCCACTTAAACCTTGGACCAATCGTTCGTAAGAATTATTGACGGCGACAAATTAATATCAGACTCTGAACTGTAAGAGTGACTGATATCTATGTAGGAGTACAGAAACTTTGATTGCTACCGTCTAGCATGTTTGCGAAGGAGTAACACCGTGAATTGGGAGTTACCCGGTCGTACGTGAAATGTATTTGTGAAACGTTGCCATAATTTATCGTGTAGCCTTCGATGAGAGAACATCATGCTGACAGATTAATGCGGGAATTAAAACTTTACCTTTGTAGTTTACCCAGAACGGTCCAAGCAAATTTAAAATAAACGAAAGGAGGCAGGAAGAAGGATAATAATTGATGGAAAACTTACAGGGCAAAAATCATCGCGTGAAGGTAGGACCCAAAAAAAAAAACGATTTTGAAACACTCTTCACTAGTGTTCCGCTCCTATTAGTCTTAGCGTGATGATATCTATAGCCTTCCTCGATAAACGAGCTATCTAACACTGAAAGAATTTTTCAAATCGGACCAGTAGTTCCTGAGATTAGCGAGATTAATCAAACAAACAAACCCTCTGGCTTTATTATATTAGTATAGATATAGATCCAATTTATACTTTAAACCGTAAATAATTGTCCTATTATATGCGTAGAAGTAAAAGCGCAACACGATCCATATGGGTAATCGACTAATCAGTCAGTTTGATAAACTAATCGTTTATCAATGTTATTTTTGCTTAAACATAAATGAGTACACGTCGTTAATACAGTTTATCTATACGTATTTATGTTTAGAAACAGAGTCACTAATACTAATCTGTGTCAAATTACAACACGCGAAAGTACTGAGTAAAATGATTCTTAAAAACAAATGACTATTACGTTATATTTACTTCTGATTCGTAATGACTTAACGACATAAAATTCCTGCGAGTATATTAGTTTCGATGTTAGGCAATTTTATAATACATAATATTGTTTCAAAACACTTTGCCATTTTCACGGTAACTTGATTCACGGTCAATAGTCGCAAACGGAAGACATTAAAACATTCGAATACACTTCTAAATACAATTTTACACGAGTTTATGCCTTACTAATCTTAATTTAAGGTTTATAATAGTTTTTATATCGTTGACAGTTCATTACAAAGGTATATAAAGTAGCACAAACGTAATGATTGCCAAACACTCACCGGCTTGTCATGATGCAGAAGGGGATCCTCAGTCATTCTCTAAAATGTGATAAAACCGCCGTCGTCCGTGCGGCGGTGGCTGACATCTGCAACAAGAGGCCACCGAGGTCATATGTATAAAGCGGTGGACGCACGGTTCGCGCAACGGGTGCTGGTGATCTCTGCTCACTTGTGATGTGCTGTTGAACTATGCATGGAAGCGGCTCGTGATTGCCCAACGGGAAGTCAAGTTCGCAGCATGCCTGACAAGGAGGCCACGGCGAGGTTTGTTTATCACTGAATCACCGGCCGCGCGAGAGGGCGCGCGCCGCGGCGGCGATGTGACGGTACCGTGACGTCAGCGCTGGCGCTCCGCCCCTAACGTTGACGCGCGAATAGTTCTTTACGTGTATCTCGCACGTTCCGTTTCACTCTACTACTTGCGATATATATAACAAATTTACTCAAGTAAATTATATAGTAAAGGAATATACAATTGTTACATCATTCATATCATTTTATGAAGTTTACTAGAGAGTAGACAATCGATTAAAACCTTAATAAATAGTAAAGTTGGCAGTCAGCCACATTACGTCAAATGACTAGACGTATTGGCAACTGTTTGAAACTAGTTAAAATTCCCGTAGATACGTGATGTATTATTAAAAAAGAACATATTTTTAAAACGTAAATTTTTTATGTACCTTTCTATTTTGAAAGATATATTTCCATGTACCTATAGTTTCAAAATTTTTTTAATTAGATTTCTTTTATTTATTAATTTGTAACTTTACTAATATTATAATTAATAAATTTTAACACTTCTGTCGGCTTTCCTTATGACAGTCTGGACTTTTTTTTAATTACAACTAGCTGACCTGTGCAACTTCGTCGGCATCAAATCGGTTATCACCGGTTTCAATTGTATTTTTAAACGCGAAAAATTTTAACATTTTTTTTTGCTAAGAGTGTACAAATATTAGAGACTAGTAGAAGTGAGGATCGTGGATTTATGAAAAATAAAAATTTACAAATACAGGATTTCACTCGTCGATGAGAAGCAAAAAGCGTTTCCAAATGTTTTTATTTATAATACCTAGAGCTTCTAAATAGCTTAAATAGCTCACCAAGTCGTGAGCGAGGCGGAGGAACTGATTTACAAATTCATTAATTATATATTGAATGAAGATATCGTGACACTTTTTGAAGTGAAAATTCTTATAGCAAGCTAGGAAAAAAATTCGTTACGTTTTCGTTACGCGTTAAATATAAAAGGTAGGTATGTATTTGTGTGTATGTATGTGTAAGTATTTAGGTATAAGTGTCTCTAGGGGTCTAGTAGTATACCGAATTGAGCGCATTATATAGTTAATTTTTTTTTTATTGTAGAACGGCAATATGACTGCACTATGCCCGATGGTAACAATAGCGACCACCGAGTGACACACTATCCATCGCCGGTCGCCGCTGTCATACCGGCCTGCGAAAAGCTGGATATGCACAGGCTGATCCCTAAACGCGACCCGCAGAAGCGAATCACTATGACGGGCTTTTTCGCCATATACATTGTGGTTGCGACCCAATCAGGCTGTACCACCCCGCTTAAGCTGTGAAGACCTTGCTTGGTCAATAGCGTAGTCAGTTCGAAAAAAAAAACCCAGTCACGCTGTACCACCCCGCTTTCGCCATTGCCTCGTTCATTATTCAGCAGGGTGCACCACGTGCAGGCGAGGTTGGCTTGGGTGTCTCAAATCTTATGATGTTATTCAACATCCCTTACACCCCTGAAAGTATATTCTTTTTTTTTTAAGTCCCCTGGTCCTCAGACACAAATCCGAGATCTTTTTTGTCGGTAAATATTTTTTTCATTATTGTCTTTATTTCTGTTATAGCATTCTTTTTTTTTTTGCTTACTTATACTATCTTATTTCTATTTATTTCGTCCTATTTTCAATTTACAATATTAAAATTAAATTACGTCTTTGGTCGTTTCCTTTTCCGCGTCATTCATTAACAGTATTACAATTTGACTAGAAACTTATACCTAATTAATTCAAATTTTAAGTTGTTAGTATAATAATTAATATAATTCGATCTACTTAACAATTCAATCAAAAGATGCCAGGTGTTTCCTATCTTTCTCCCCGCATCCAGAGTCGGTCCATGTGGACTATTGTTCATTTTTATTATCCTAAAAGAGGCCTAGTTCAAAATTCTGATTCAATTTTACTATTTAAATTTTTATCTCTTATTCATTTTTAAAACATTTACTTATTTCTAACTCCAGCAACTTTTGCTACTTCAGCAAAGAATTTTAGCGTTGCTTCGGAGTGATCTAAAGCAAGGAATGCGGGGAGATTCTGGGTACACAACCTCAACCCGGTCCTAACTTAGAGGTCCGAACGGGACGAGCCGAATCGAGGACAGTCCATGAGAAGATGTCTCTGCGATATCCGGGTCGCAGGCGCACGCGGGACTGTCTTTCAGCTTGAACCTGTGCAGGTGCCTGAAAGTATTGAAACTACAGGCCTTCATATAATATATATGTATATATATAACGATCACCTGTCGTTGTAAATAACTTAATTGGTTATTACGTAATTAGGTAACTTAACATCTTATAGTGACCAGACCATATCAATATCAAATATATTTTAGTATTTTAAAAAGCTACAAAGTAAAAGTATTTATTTATTTAAGTATTGATTTATACACGAAACACTAATTGTGTTAAAAAATTAAAGCTTCTATGTCTGCTAGAAGAGCCTTGAGTTTTCCTGATCGGTCAGTCACTGAGTCAGTGAATGACGAAATGAGGAAATCTTGATTTGTTACACTAATCACATATAGTGTCGATGCAGTCAGGAATGGAAATAAATACTTCTTAGATACTGTCACTATTTATTTGGCCAGAGCTTCGCCTTACAATAACTTCCACATAGGAGTGCGTCCAGATCAGCGACATCTTGCCCTTTATATGCCGAACTCCCACCAATGTAGTCTCACACCGGAATGAATAATGAACAGCCGATAACTTCCACCAATAGCGTTCGAGGTCATTAGTAGGTGACCCCGATAAAGTCAATAGCGCGGTGTCGCAGGTCAATAGTGGTTCCCCGGGTGGCGTTGTAGTCTCGCCTCTCGGGTGTGTCACGGTACCAGACGTAGACATTAACACTAGTTATAATAGTTTAAGTGATGCCTTGAATAATTTGAATTCACAATTGGAAACGGTAGGTGCCGCTGCCATCGGGTCATAGGTTTTTAAGATTTTTCGCGTTTAAAAATACAATTGAAAGCGGTAGTAACCGGTTTTGTGCAGACGAAGTAACTCGGGTCAGCTGGTAAGTAATAAAATACATTTCAATAATTTTTAGAAATGTCTGTCTTCTCTGTCCGTCTGTCTGTCAGTTTGTTTGAACATGCATTACTGCTAAAGTACTACGTTCACGACAAAACCTCAATCATATAGTATATTCTCGAGTAACGTTTAGTCTTGGTTTCATTAAAATCGGTACACTCTATCAAAAGATATCGGAATTTTAATGATGACGCGACTTAAGTACGAGGAAAAAGTAAATGGACTTTAGTCAAAGTTTTTTTACATTAGGTTCCACGCGGACGGAGTCGCAGGGACAGCTTGATTAATATAAATTGCGTGAAAATCATTTAATTTAAAAAAAATGTGCTTATAATTTGAATTTGAAAATGCTTTTTTTAACTTGTCGTTTATATTTTCCGACGTAATTTTAATTTCTTTATTATGTTAAATGATTTTATTGTTAACTGCAAATGTAGATTTTGTTAGTAGGTACTTGTAATATTTCTGAGACTACAGCAAATTTCTTTTTGATGAATTTTTGATCAGGCTTTATGACATTAATTAATTTGTCACAGTTAATAGCATCCTTATTAAAGTGATTAGCAATAGTTAATGAGGCTAATGTATTTAGTAATCTGCGCTTATTTCTAATTGATTGTATCACTTGTTCAAATGCATTTATTGTTATGCCTCAGCGTCATGTTACGTCAGCGATATGCCTCGATATTGATGCGTATTATGTTTAGTCGGGCTTCATGGGCGTACTTGTTTTTAGAAAAATTATAATAGGCAAACGAACAGGCGGGTCACCTGATGTTAAGTGATTACCACCATCCATAGCCACTAGCAACACCAAGGGAGTCACAAATGCGCTGACAGCCTGTGTTTAGGGAAATGGGGAGAAGGTGGAGGGGAGGTGGGCCTCCGGCGATCTCACTGACCGAACGAAATGCAACAATGCAAGCATTGTTAATTCACGTCGGTTTTGTTTGTAGGTTTGATGGTATAGTCTTTGTAAGCCAACGATCAGTACTACATGTACGTCAGGGCGTATACGAGTATGTACTTAATGAAATAAATAATTATGTAATAATGTTAACTGTTAAACAGTACTAACAGTGCAAGTTTTTTTTTCTCGGATTGATTACGTTATTGACCCGGCAATGCCTTAATAGCTTCACCGGACTATGACAGTGTTAATATTTATAGTAAGATAGCACTTATTGCGGAACAGACAACAAATATATGATGAAATTTATGTGTCCTTAAAAAAATGATTAAATATTAATTTTATATATTTTAATTTAATTTTGTGCTTGTCATTTATTGGTAATCCTATGTTGTATCGTCATGAATGAGAACTATATAGCTGACTAATTGAAGAAATACTTCGATGAAAAAGAAATGTAATAAACATGGAAAAATTATGTATGCAACTACATTCCCGCCTTTTTGTAAGGTGGTAGAGCCACGCTGCAGCTATTACCGGTTTCAGCATGAATGGGTCGGCTCGCCCGGGGTAGTACTACCCTCTCACGGGAATACTGACGTGAAGTAACAGTGCTTACATTCTTGCGTTTCGTTTTGTTAGTGAGACCGCCGGAGGCCATCTCCCCTCTCCCCTCCGTCCTCCTACTTCCTCATTCTCCTTCCCCCCAAACACAAGCTGGCTCCCCAAGTGACTCCCCTGGTGCCGCTAGTGCCTATGGTCGGCGGTGATCACTTAACATCAGATGTTCCACCTGCCTATTCATTTGCCTCCTATGATATAAATAAAATATAACGCATATATTGTATCTTCATAAAAGTATTGTGATTAAATAAAATTATATAAACGTTGAAAATCCAATGTTTCTGTCAAATATAAACCAAGATAAACGGAATATTCATTATAAGTATTAACGAAATATGACAAACTGAAGAATTAAAAAGCTTAGAATAGAAAGCAAGCGATAATTTTTTCTATGGTCGCTAAAACGTGATCATGTTGAGATTTTTTTTTATATTATCGGTTCACACGAACAGGCGGGTCATCTGATGGTAAGTCATCAGCGCCATCCATAGGCACTAGCAACACTAGCATGTGTTTAGGGGGAGAGGGGTTGGGAAATTAGGGAGGAGGGGGAAGTGGAGGGGTCCTCCGGAGTTCTCACTGACCGAACGAAACGCAACAATGCAAGCAATGTTACTTCACGTTGGTTTTTTGTGAGAGCGAGCTGACCCATTCATGTTGAAACCGGTAATAGCTTCAGCGTGGCTCTACCACCCATAGAATATGGGCATATTGTAACTATATTTTAAGACATATTGACAAATAATGTATAGCTTGAAATTTCTTGTTCCCTTGAAGCTTGGAAAAAATGTATATATTAGCCGACCCATGCCCACTTCGTTGGGCGGTAATAGGCATTATCAAGCTACAACTTTTCTCTAGAACTCAATCATATAACTCTCATAGTTAAGGCAGCGTTCGTAAGAAACGTTTTCGTTCGACCATTTTTTCTCCAACTCTCCAGATATTACCACTTACAACCTCACAAACTTTACCTCTTTATAATATTATTATAGATAAGCTTACAACCTCACAAACTTTACCTCTTTATAATATTAGATTATAGATAATATAATTAGTTAATAGCTTCTGCCCGCGACTTCGTACGCGTGGAATAGTTATTTTGGGCTAAGACGCAGCGGAAGCTCTCAAAAAGAAAAAATACCCCGATTTTAAAATATGTTTCATTGTTAATCCACGCCTATTGGCCTTAGCGTGATGATATATAGCCTATGACACTCACAAATAACGTAGCTTTATATTGGTAAAAGAATTTTCAAAATCGGTTCAGTAGTTCCTGAGATTAATCCATACAACGTCACAAACTCACAAAGTTTACCTCTTTATAATATTAGTATATATATATATTTATTGTAGCACGGAAAAGTGACTGCACTGTGCCTGATGGTAAGCACAGTACAATTCAAAAACAACGATTTTTATTAGGAGTTTCTTATATGTACCATAGTTTGAAGATTGAGGGGTTTATACAGTGCGTTAAAGTTCTAAATACGCTGCTAGTGTCAAATCCCAACTGGCACTGTTTCTCATGAGCTGCCCTATTATTCTTCTGGTTATATACTTTGTTAAGCTATTGCTTACATTTACACGAGCATAGTAAAATTAACTTACAACAGGTGTTGCGCATGTCCTACCTACAAATCTATTTGAAAGAGCACTTCTGCAGGTTTACATCTTCGTCTATCCTTTCTCAATTTTATTATATATTCCTTTAATAACGTTTATAAAGCGTGTGCAGAGCCGCGAGCATCATATAAGTAGTATATACAACATGTCCCAAAATTATACGATAAGCGGGCACCAAAAGGTGGACCTTCTTATGACTACCTACTCGAGAAAAAAACCTATCTTGACTTGACAATGACTACAAAAAAGTCAACGACAGCATCCGTGTTATTAAAAAGTTAGATACGTATTAAACACTTGGTTTAAAAAAGTTTCCTAATATATGCACTGCGCTCTCCCGAGGCAAGTTCGCGTTATCCGTTTTCACAAGTCTAACCTAACGTAAGCAAAGCGAGACAAAAGAACAAGATGGCGAATATTCAGCGACCGCGGCACATTTAATATGAGGCCTTTTTAAAGCCAGGGTACAATACGTATTTAACTTTTTTTGTAATAACACCGCACATGTCTAGCTTTTATATTTAAGTCACAAAATTTAGTTTTTATAAATGTTTACCGCCCAACGAAGTGGGCACGGGTCTGCTAGTTAATTTATTATATTATTAAAATCACAATAAATGTTGTAACTGTTTACCGTGGGCAGTAATACAGGCACGACTTCGATTTAAAAATGATCGCTTTATTCTGTGCATATTATATATATTCTTTTCATGTTATCCACAGTTTGAATTATTTTTTGACGAAGCTTATCATTTATTGTAGGTCTATGCTTGTGGCCCATACAATTATGAAACCACTTACACGCAGCTTCGTTACTCTATGTAGTGGCTAATAACAATCCGAGGGTCATTATAAATGCAAAAACTAGTAGTATTTAAATTGCTATTTCTTTTTATTGAGGCGTCAGTAGTAATCCGTTTTACGCCAATGATTAACATAACTTTTGATAATCTTATCAAGCGTTATATTATCACCAAACGCAGGAAGTTCAATGTGTAAGTAATTAAGTGTATGCTAATTGATATTTGCCTTATCTACTAAAAGTAAATGTTCTTAACACTATTTACGAATATCACGTTGCTCCGGTACTAGGTAAGTTCTATCTGAATGTATGCCATGTTAAAAATATGAAAACCCTTATCTATCTATATGTTTAAAATGATAAAGGTGTTGTGTGCGTATCACGTATCAAGTACTGGATAGATTTTAATAAAAACAATTTACTTCTTAAACATACCAGTATATTTTTGATTTTTTTTCTCGAACTGACTACGCTAATGACCGTGGAATGAACATGGTCTTAACAGCTTCACCGGACTACTAAGGCGAGCGCTTAAGGCATTCAGCCGATTTTGTCTGGGCAACTAGCTCAAGGGTGCACGGCACACCTCGGCTTGGCTGTTGATGCATGCAGTTCGCGACCTATCTGAGCTAACCTTTTTCCCTAGCCAGGCAGCTGAGGGTTGGATATTTCCGACTTGCACGGACTAAACCCCCATGGTGACTCCTTACACCTATTTGGCCGGGAAGCAGGAACTGCGTACGACACTGCGTCTGCTCACCCGAGATAGTAGACACCTCAGGGAGGGGCGGGTGTCCACCCCCAACGAACTCACAGACAGCATGCACAGCACAATGCGCCTCCACCACGTGGGCCTGCTAAAGTGCAGGGCGACAGACGTGCCCGCGTCACGTCGCCAGCAGGCCCTTTACGGCGGTATTAGATCGTCTCCGACCCGTCGCCACCAAGTTCGTCGGCCGCGGGAGATGAGCCTGGTGGTCTGCTCCTTCTCCCTCTCCGCCGCCTCCTTAGAGAGCATAACTGCCTCACAGTATGAAGCGACGGAATTCCACCCGGTATCGCTCTCAACCATCTTACAGACGACAGTCGAGAGCGAGAGATCCGGGCCTATGGCCGTGACGAGCTCCCGGACGGGACGGAGCACCCGTGTCAGCCGAACGGCTTCAATTGTTGCCACGCCTGATCTCGGCCGCTCAAGTCTTCGGTGCCATTCGCCGACCAATAGTATCTGGTGGAGCTGTAACCTCAGCGCCTCGATTTCCTGGGCTGCCAATCGTCGTCCTCGCTCCATCGCCTCCACGCGTATATGGTATCTTTTTTTTTTTGGTATATGGTATCTATTATATTTTTTTTTTATCGTGGGGAAATCCCTTATGGATACACCACCCTCTCGGGGGAGAGAGTGGGTTATGTCCGACTCGCACGGACCAAAACCCCACGGTGTACGTCTTCCGCTATAGTTGCGGCAGCACGAGATCTCTATAGACTTCATCGTACCGGCCCCAGCGGTTGGCCCAGCAGTAAAAGCGCCGCCGCCGGGCCCCGTCCAGTTGGGAGACAGCCGTGTACACACCGGCCGTCTCCTGCGATGGTATCTGAGCTAACCTAAGTGAAGCTAAACTATTCAGACATATATGAGTTGTTGAAACATATATATGTATCAATCATACATATCTCAACAACTCCTATGTGTATTTTGTATCGGAAAATATCTAAACTATTTCAGATCGATAAGGAAAAAAAAAAGTGAAACCCTTCCACTTTCATATGTAAGCGTGTATGCGTGCACGTGTGTGGAAGTGATATGTGTAATATTTTTGCAGGGATGTAAATTTAGTGTCACTGTATCGCGCGAGCAGCGCACTCAAGGGCTCCACACTGAGGAAAACGGACCTAGGCTTAAGCCGCTGCCGAGGGGGTATATTTTGGTTTTCAATTTTCTTATACAGTAGAACATCGACAAGTTAAAATCCAAAGGAAACACAAAATATTTTAAATTATAGAATTTTGAACTTATCAAGGGTTTATGTTACACTTTCGCCGCACATTTTCTTGAAGGCCAAATCATGCCGTTCCTTGAAGTTTCCTAACTAGCCCTTGCTAGTGTTAAAATTATGGATTTCCAGTGAATTGATGAACTCTTCGGCTTTTTCTTTCACTATGGGTCTGTAACACTGATGCTTTGGCTTGGACACCGTTTGAACCACGTAAATAAACATTGCTCCAAAATAATTCAGCCATTTTTCGTATTTCGTATTTCTCCAGGTTCTCGTTTCTTCAAGAGTTGAGCTTCTTTTTTTAATTATAATTGATAATGTACTTTCGTGTATTCCAAACTGAGCCGCAACATCTTTCTTTTTTAATCCACTTTTATCGCTTTTAATTTATCAATGTATGTTATTGTTGTTAATTTTATTATTGTGTTAACAATTTAAGTTGTAAACAACACATGCAACCAATAAATTTCGAGGAACTATTTGTTTTGTACATTCATTCGAAATGACTCATTGGCAGATCGTTTATGTTACAGAGTTCATCGAAACATTTCTTTAAGTAACTGAGGACTATACTGAAATTATTTGTTTAAGTTATAGAGGTTGTGTGTTTTAAGTAACAGAGGTTTTAGGCTCTGAGTGGAAGGGAACAGATATTTTTTTGAAGTTATAGAGGTTTTACCTTATCGAGGTTCTAGTGTATATTATGCAGGTGGTAGGTGGTATGTAGGTGGAAGAGCCGCGCTGAAGCTATTACTGGTTTCAGCATGAATGGGTTGGGTTGGATGTGAAGTGACAGTGCTTGCATTGTTGCGTTTCGTTAGGTCAGTGAGAGTCTGCCGGGGTGACATGTGTTGCTAGTTATTTCGAGCCCGTGTCACTCCATTACGGCAGTAGAGGGTACACCGTGGGGTTTTAGTCCGTGTGACTCGGACATAACCCACTCTCCCCCCGGGAGGGTGGCGTATCCGTTAGGGATTTCCCAAAGGTAAAAAAAAAGGTCATAGCATTGCTATTTCGCGTCAAAAATTTTGGCCACTCTGAATATAGCTTTAAGTTTAGCCTTGCACATAGTACAGTCAAGAAGTTAATACAACACATATTTAAAAATTTAAGGAATTGAATATTGCCATTTAATACTTTCTAAGGTGTCTCGATATTATGCGTGAATTAAAATACGTATTTAGTTAATTGTGATTCAAGTAAATATTTATCCATTATATTAATAGGGATAACGGATACGGATACGGATATAATAACTACTAACAATAGCAAATATCAACAAGTAACAATAAAGAGAAAAAGCAACGAAAATAACAAATATCAAAAAGAAAACAACAAAAATTACAATAACAAGTAATAAACAACAACAAAATTATTCTAAATGCGAATGCACTGCAAATAGCACTGACACACTTGTGTCAACCTAGGTGTAATAGTGCAAGTGTGCCCTTCACCTCCTTTGAGTTCATCTGATAAGTAAATTTGTGTTTTGCGCATCAACTTCAGAGCGGTCAAAAAGTTTGACGCGGACTATACGCGGAATGTGTTCACATACGATGCGTCCATGTTGTAGGGTGACCATATATCTCTTCATATCTAAGACACAACATTACGTCGTGTAGTTTGATTTACGTGATTCTAGCGATGCATCCGTCACAGTTCACACGGTCTGTGTTTATATGCGATGCATCCATAATGAGGATAGCTTAATTGTACATTTTGTTACATTGTTACATTCTTATATCTAAGAATTATTAAACAAAACCTTACAATTCCTAAATCCGAACTGTTAGGTGATTTATTATTAACTCGTACAATTAATCAAGTTTCTGATAACACCAAATCAGATACGGCCCTGTTGAGTGAGATATACCTATGCGTGGAGTGATTGATACATCGTTTTATGCTGGTTATCAATGGAACGACACGTGTTTAAGGCTTATGATTCTCATGTTAGTGGAATTCAAATACATTTTCATCCGAGTTTCAGAAGTATATACCCTCAGACTTAAATCCTGCCAACTCCATACCTCGTGACGTATCATCCCAAAGGCTTGTGCACAATGGGTTTGTGTGGAGTCCGGTCTCTGCAGGATCACATATGTGAGCTATTTGATCAAAGCAAATGTTGCTGAATTTAAATAAACAGATAATGGTAACCTTCGTTCGAAACAAATCTATAAATGAAAATGAAATAATTATATACTCAAATTCAGTTCTCTCACAATACTCATTCATATATAATACCTTGTAGGGTAGGTGGTAGTAGACCCACGTTGAAGCTATTATTAGTTTCAGCATAAATGGGTCGGTCGTCCAGGGTAGTGCCACCCTCTCACAGAAATCCGACGTGAAGTAACAGTGCTTGCATTGTTGCGTTTCGTTCGGTCAGTGAGAGCGCCAGAAGACCACCTATCCCCATCTCCCTTCCCTCTCCCCACCCTCTTCCTCTAAACACAGGCTGGCAATGCACTTGCGACTCCCTTGGTGATGCTCATGTCTATGAACGGCGGTGATCACTTAACGTCAAGTGACCCGCATGTTCGTTTGCCTCCTATGACCTCTTAAAACCTGGTCACCTGATGTTAAGTGTAGGGGAGTCACAAGTGCGTTACCAGCTTGTGTTTGGAGGAGGGGAGAGGAGACGGGGAAAGAGGAAAAGGAGGTGGGACTCTGGCGCTCTCAATGACCGAACGAAACGCAACAATGCAAGCACTGTTATTTAGCGTCGGTTTTCTGCGAGAGGGTGGTACTACCCCAAGCGAGCCGACCCATTCATGCTGAAACCAGTAATAGCATTCCGTACCTTGGTGTTTATGGTTTACAGATCACTAAAATCAACTAGGGGTGTAAGGGGTGTCGAATAACATCGAAGACTTGAGACATCCAAGTCAACCTCACCTGCACGTGGTGCACCGTGCTGAACAACGAACGAGGCAATGGCGAAAGTGGGGTGGTAGGGTTTTACAGCCTGATTGGGTCGCAACCACCATGTAAATGGCGAAAAAGCCCATCATAGTTCCATCGCGTTTCGGGATCAGCCTATATATATCCAGCTTTTCGCAGGCCGGCATGACAGCGGTGACCGGCGATGGATAGTGCGTCACTCGGTGGTCGCCATTGTTTTTGTATTGTATTGTGCTTACCATCAGGCACAGTGCAGTCATTTTGCCGTACTACTATAAAAAAAAAAACAAAATTAAAGCTAATCTTTCACTTTGACTAAAGAAGGCGTTACTTTGCAGAAATCCATAATTAAATATTAAAGTGGACGTTACTTCCCCCTGGAATTGATTGGCATTTGGCTGCTAAAACGTTTGATTTTATTTGCGCGAGGTGTCCCTAATAAATATAAATCTGAAACTAGTAGTAGAAAAAGCCAAATATGAATAACTAAAACAACAGAAAGTGATTAAAACACGAGTCCTTGATTAACGGTTGAACCTGACGATCGATTGACATTGTCATGTTGGTAATTAAGTGTAAAATAAAAAAAATATCATTTATTAAAAATATGATAGAGATTAACGTGTAATGACCACAATCGATTACACGTGTGTGATAGAGCGAAACTCTATAACTATAGTCCGCGTCCAAAGTTTTGGCCGCTCTGAATATAGCTTTGAATTTGGCATTGCTCATAGTACAGTCAAGAAGTAAATACAAAATAAATTTAAAATATTATTAAGTATAGGTATATAGCTATAATATATATAGTATTTAACATTGACATTTATTAATCTTTGCCTCGATATTATACGTACAATAAATTACGTTTTTAATCATTTAAGTGGATATTTGCCTATAACATTAAGTAATAAGAATGTGGCAATACAACGACCACGTTACTACTTTCAGAAGATTTTGTAGAATAAAGATACGACTTCGACTGTGTTATCTTGTAAACGCTTTCACAGCTAATTTAACTAAACTTTTTTTTGGATTGAGCAGACATATACGTATATATGAGATTACATACATATAGAATATTTGTAAAATATTGAAGATTCTGATTTTTTTAAATTTTTATATTATAGGGGGCAAACGAACAGGTGGGTCACCTGATGGTAAGTGATCACTGCCGTCCATAGACACTAGCAACACCAGGGGAGTCGCAAGTGCGTTGCCGGCCTGAGATAAAAATGAACAGATAATAAAAAGTGAATAATTACTGAGGCAATAAAACAACCTTAAAAACTAGAAATGGACAATAGTAGCCGAACAATACAGTAATGACAAATCTAGAATATTAACAGTTCGCCACATCGTATATTTGACAGTTATAATTGAAGCCAAATAACATTTTATCACCTGTGTGGTGTGTTTTGGGTGATCTGGTACTTTAATTGGATGATCCGTCTTATGCAGTATTTGTTTTTTTGTGGGGTATATATACGTATATTGTGCAGGTATTATCCGTTTTACAATACCGTTCTTGTAAATAAAATACGTTCATAATAAATAAATAATTTGTAATAAACAACACCTTCCTTAGAAACATCAATTTCTCGAAGTGGATGGGTCTTATAATAATAACAAATATAAACATGAAAAATAAATAACGAAAATAGCAATAACATGTAATTAACAACAACAGAACTATTCTTAATGCGACTGTACTTCAAATAGTAATGACGAGACACATGTATCAACGTGGGTGCAATAAGGGGCGAAGTACGTAAGCGGGTGAGCCTGCTCCCCTTTCACCTCAGCTACGCCCCTCTGATACCTAAATTTGTGTTCTGCGCATCTACTTCAGAGCAGTTAAAAACTTTAACGCGGACTATAGTTTCAAATTTAAATTTTTCAGGTACACCTCGTACAAATAAAATCAAACGTTGCAGTACGGCGTGGTAGCGGCCAACCAATTCCAGGCGGAAGTGCCGCCAACCACCCACCAACGCCAACGCATTCGGGTCGCACGACCCTTTTTTTTTCGTACAGACTACGCTGTTGACCTTGCAAAGTCTTTACAGCTTCACCGGACTACAATCGCACGATCCACTGCTTAGTATGGATTTATATGGAACACTAAACAAACGCGGCGACCGCGACATACGACCTGTGGGCGTGCCTAGAGACACGCTATTTTCACTTCTCAGAATCGGATTTGTATGGAAAAAGCTCGTCTATGTTTGATTATTAATCCACTCTCTAGATGGCACTATTACATAATTTTATTGGCAAGTTTGATAACAAAATATGGTGGACGTCAATTAATTTTGGCATTTCAAACTGACAACTTTCAAATATTTAGTTTCATTCTCTTTGTTTACGTATCTGTTACGAGAGTGTGCTCCCTTAAATTTTCTTGCCTCCCACAAACAATTATATTTATCTCCGGATCTATTTATAAACATTGACTCCTGCATATACATACTTGGATTTAGATTTGCCTTACGATGAATATATTCATAACAAATAAAAATGATTAAATACTTGTACAAGATTTACGCAGTACCACTGTATGCATACATACATAGCTATAAATGTACATGTATCAATATTTGTATAAATACATGTATAAATGTACAACCAACAGATATTAGTTCAAAAGTAGTATTATAGAGGCGCTGATTGGAAAGAACGAGTGCGACCTCTATTTATATAACGTACTCTGTGGCAGTGCCGTCGCGTGACCCAAACAAGAAGCACATCATAATGGCGTTTTCACAATATTTTCTAAACTTTTGTTCTTTATAATTTAAATGTCGTTTTACGAGTATTTGAAAGCAACTCTCTTCATCTCGCGGTGTGAAAATTGAGTCAATCTTCATCCTTTTTTTCGGAGGCATGGATAATAACATAATAAGGATATCACCATTTCCTTCATCCTACAATAACTGCTGAATAACTTCACATATGTTGAATAACACAACCATCACCTATAAAAACTGCGGGAGAATAGCGATGTTGCCCGGTCGTCGTCGTTGACATCGGTATATTGTCTACATGTGCCTATTTTGCAAAAATTACCTCTTTTTGGGACGAAGTATGATACGTAAAGCGCATGAATGTTTCGAAGGGGTCAATTTAATAGATGATTGCATATTGCAGGCCATTTTGATACCCTTCTCACCACCAACCTTTTCCTTTTTAACAACGAAGATTGTGCGCGCGCCTTCTGTTTTCTGCCACCTGCGATAATTCCAATAAAATTTAGAAACTTATTTTGTTCTCCTTTTCAAACCTCCTGTATTAGCCCACATCAGTCTAGTGAATAAGTATGATTATCTAACTTAGAGAATTTAGCTGAAATAGAACAAAAGACTACCTTAAAAACTTACTTTAAAGGAAATCAAATTACCTCTTACTGGAAAAGAACATTTCTATCTATTAAAAATAATTCCCTTTATCTGTATTATCTGGTAGTTCCCCAGTTACGATTTTACCCAAATATCCATTACCTGCTAGTGTAAGGGTAGAAGATCAAACTGCGTACTCACGCCTGTAAGCAAATCGACTATTTCAATGTCACGAAGACGAAATGTTCCAATAGTACTACTTACAGTATTGCAGATTTTTGCTGAATGGGTTCGCCAATTGTAGGACATCTATTTTTTCATTTTTAAAATGTATTTTTTTTCTGTCTAATTAGTTTGTGTAATTTAATTTAATTGTATGGTTGTTCCAACAATAAAGTATTTCTTTCTTTCTTTCTTTCTTTCTTTCTTTCTTTCTTTCTTTCTTTCTTTCTTTCTTTCTTTACATTAATGATCCCTGCTTTCTTTCTTTCTTTCTTTCTTTCTTTCTTTCTTTCTTTCTTTCTTTCTTTCTTTCTTTCTTTCTTTCTTTCTTTCTTTCTTTCTTTCTTTCTTTCTTTCTTTCTTTCTTTCTTTCTTTCTTTCTTTCTTTCTTTCTTTCTTTCTTTCTTTCTTTCTTTCTTTCTTTCTTTCTTTCTTTCTTTCTTTCTTTCTTTCTTTCTTTCTTTCTTTCTTTCTTTCTTTCTTTCTTTCTTTCTTTCTTTCTTTCTTTCTTTCTTTCTTTCTTTCTTTCTTTCTTTCTTTCTTTCTTTCTTTCTTTCTTTCTTTCTTTCTTTCTTTCTTTCTTTCTTTCTTTCTTTCTTTCTTTCTTTCTTTCTTTCTTTCTTTCTTTCTTTCTTTCTTTCTTTCTTTCTTTCTTTCTTTCTTTCTTTCTTTCTTTCTTTCTTTCTTTCTTTCTTTCTTTCTTTCTTTCTTTCTTTCTTTCTTTCTTTCTTTCTTTCTTTCTTTCTTTCTTTCTTTCTTTCTTTCTTTCTTTCTTTCTTTCTTTCTTTCTTTCTTTCTTTCTTTCTTTCTTTCTTTCTTTCTTTCTTTCTTTCTTTCTTTCTTTCTTTCTTTCTTTCTTTCTTTCTTTCTTTCTTTCTTTCTTTCTTTCTTTCTTTCTTTCTTTCTTTCTTTCTTTCTTTCTTTCTTTCTTTCTGGGTTTGGCACAAAGCGCTTCTCTCGAAGCTTACTTCCTTTGGACTTCCCGGGAATTTATGCAATTGGGTATCTAGCTTCCTCACGGGCCGAAGCATAAAAGCCGTAGTAGACGGTGCATGCTCCGATTTGAAGCCTGTGAATGCTGGTGTCCCACAAGGCTGTGTACTATCCCCTACTCTCTTTCTTCTGTATATCAATGATATGTTGCAAGTAAGCAACATTCATTTCTATGCAGACGATAGCACTGGGGATGCTCTATACACTGGCCATGCTAATATTTCCCGGGAACGCGTTGTTGAGTGCCGGAATCAACTTGTGTCTCAAATGGAGACGTCACTTGAACACGTCTCGCATTGGGGTAAACAAAACTTGGTCCATTTTAACCCCACTAAGACACAAGTTTGCGCCTTTACCGCGAAAAAGGCAAAGTTTGACGTAGTGCCTAGCTTTCAGGGAGTTCCCTTAGTCGCCAAGCCCAGTATTGGTATCCTCGGCGTTGACATATCGAGCGACGTTCAGTTTGGCGGTCATTTGGAAAGCAAAGCATTGTTGGCCTCCAAAAAACTAGGTGTCCTTAATAGGGCAAGACAGTATTTCACACCAGAACATCGTTTACTACTTTTTAAGGCGCAAGTCCGCCCACACATGGAATACTGTTCTCACCTTTGGGCTGGAGCGCCTCAATATCAGCTGCTTCCGTTTGAGCGCATCCAGCGCAGAGCGGCTC
This sequence comes from Antheraea pernyi, assembly GCA_015888305.1. NCBI lineage: Eukaryota > Metazoa > Arthropoda > Insecta > Lepidoptera > Saturniidae > Antheraea > Antheraea pernyi. Next base: position 60,806 of record MU160160.1, on the reverse strand, counting down.
GAATCGTCGGCGACGAGGTAATATCCGATCGGCTCGACTCATTGGCACTGCGTCGGGACATCGCGTCTCTTTGCGTTCTTTATCGCATTTACCACGGTGAGTGTTCAGAGGAGTTGTTTGGACTTATACCTGCCGCTAATTTCCAACATCGTACTACCCGCCAAACACTAAAATTTCATCCACACCACCTGGATGAGTGGAGGTCTTCCACGGTGAGATTTTCAAGGTCGTTTCTGCCTCGTACTTCGACCTTGTGGAATCGACTCCCAGCGGCGGTATTTCCAAACAATTATGAAATGCAAACTTTTAAGAAACGAGCGTATACTTCTATGAAAGGCCGGCAACGCACTTGTGACTCCCCTGGTGTTGCTAGTGTCTATGGACGGCGGTGATCACTTACCATCGGGTGACCCGTCTGTTCGTTTGCCTCCTATAATAAAAAAAAAAAAAGTTTTGTCAACTCTTACGTGATATACTACCACAATGTCATGTCAAAACATGAAAAGCCCTTGAATAGAAGAGAATATATGAATAAACTCAGTACATAATTAGCTACGCCATGGATGACAGAGAAATTAAAGGCTTTGCCGAGACATGTTCTATCATTGAAAATATTGTTCTAGAACCCAGTGCACAGGATCTTACAATACAAGAACAAACCATCACGGCATCGGTCAAAAGAAGTCGGCACTGTACGTCTAAAAAGTAAGTTAAGTAGTAAGTTTTTTCTTGCCGGTTTTTTTAGACTGAATATATTATAGTCAAATATGTTATAAGAAAAATCTATTATTTTCATAAGATCATTATAAGTGAATTTGTTCTCGAAGCATAAGGATGTTAATGTTCGAGATTTTTTCTACGAGTCTACTCATTTGGTTTTAAATTATTCGAAATAAACAAATTAAAGTGAACATGTATTTCATTTTCATAGTTTTAAATATACCTTTTAACATAATAACATAAATTATAAATATTTTTTAGGTAATCAATTAAAAACACGTATTACAAAAGAGTGCGCCTTTGAAGCATATGGTTATTTTGAACGTATGCCGTGGTATGGTTATCTTTCTAGGGCTAAATCTTTCCTCATCTCAAGGATTTTAACTATCACTTTTTAACAATCACGCTGGTTTATCATTAACTTCATAAAATGTAATCAATTCACACATATTTTGACTCATTTTTGATTAGGATCAGTTTGAATTTTTATCAAGAATCAATTTAATAGCGTCATGTCTGATGGATGTCGATTAGGTGATTTAATTTTTTGTGGGAGGCATACGTGCATAAGCTCATGGCTTGTGCAAACCCAAATTACTACAACCGACTTGAATTTATGCCCACTTTCAAAACTAAAGCTATAAAATTTCTTCAAAAACTATAATAATTTATTACATAACACAGCCAATAAATAGAATATAACCTATATGAGTAAGTACAACGAATGTTATGATGATAAAATACAAGATTTACCATTTTCTACGCGAACAGTAAGTACTTTTTTCTAAATTAAAGAATATTATTGACTTTTTTCTGTCCCTGACAACATATATAGTAAATTTCGCGAAAGCGTGAAAGCTTAACAAATAAACAAACACAAAGTCACATTCGAATTTCATTACATAGTATAAAACAAAGTCCCCTACCGCGTCTGTCTGTCTTTCAAGCAGTCTTCACCAGTGGATAGAGTGATTCATGAGGAACATTTAGGTATATAATTTGTCAAGGATTTTTTTATAATCAGGGCGGGTCAACGTCAGCCGTGCCCGCTAGTATAATATGTATTAATATGTCGTTACATTTTATTACTAAAAATCCCCAAATATATTTTTTATGTCCTTTGAACACTTTGATCTCTGGAACAAAACATTGTTTTTGTATTCTATAGCCTGTTTGTTGAGGACAATTGTAAGATCCCAATGTAATTTGACACTACAATTAATAAACATTATAGTTCTAATAGTACGAGCGTGCTGTGTACACTGAAGCAATAGAGCCCGACGAAAACTGAACACTACCGAGAAGGGCTGAACTGTGAATCAAAATCAAAAAATACTTTATTCAATTTAGGCTCTGAAACAACTGTTATGAACCTCAACATAATTTTGGAAAACAACCCAGACATCGAGAAGTCATCGTATTAATTTCAGAATAAGCGTACTCTGTTGAAAGGCCTTTTACAGGCCTTTGACAGATAAAAAAATACACCATGCGACTTCTCCCAGGCCTGCAATATATGACTTAATAGCATTGCAACGGCGGCGTCAATAATAGATTTTGATTTCATGAAACCAAACTGTCGACTAGCGGGTATCTCTAGCACTTTAAAATATTCTACTAATTGCTTAAACATAATCTTTTCGATTTTCGATTCAAATTGTGCTTTACAATGGAAGTACCTGTTTACCAAAACAAATCAACGCTATGCGAGGTTTCATGAAATCTGAAGACGTGCCCGAGTGTCACATTATGTACCAGTTTGCCAAACAAAGCAACGCTATGCACAAGCGTTCAAGTCACAGAGGCTTTTTTACACAGGTCTTTTCCCACGCAACCGAATACCCCGCACGTACTTCAGTGCCGAACAGGATTTACATCAGTCTCTAGTAGGTCACCCCAGATACTTACACATAGCAACTCATATAAGCTTTACACAGGTCTATTCCTACGCAACCAAATGTCCCGCACATCCGTGCCGAACAGGATTTACAACAGTCTCTAGTATGTCACCCTAGTAGATACCTACGTGTCGGATTTAAACAGGTCTGTTATCAGCGGCGCTACTGACTCACCCCGATACCTTCCCGTGTCAGGGTCAACCCAATACCATGCGCACTCAGGGTTTACATGGGTCTCTTCCACTGAACACAACAGCTTACATAGTCAACGTCAATAAAATATGCTAGTTTGGTACAGCAATCGCACAGTACATAGGTACAAAAAGCACGTATCTCTCACATTCAATTTGCTACACATAAAGAGAACATGTTAGCAATTTACATATTTTCGTGGTGAGAACAAAATGACTCCCATGGGTGCAAGCGTGAACTCAAGCGCCCACATATAAAGGTCTATTTGAAAAGAGTGTTTAACGGCTTCAGACTTTAACACGAAATATACAAATAAAAACAATTTGGACGTCCATACACTGCCACTAAAGTGATCCCAACTTAATTTTCATATGACTATGTGAAACATTTCTCTCATAAGAGTAAAGCTGTTATAGAGAGATACAAGGTATGTTTTTCAGTGGTTTAAACACATTAGCATCACTAAATACAAACATTAGCACCATTAAAAACAGATACAAAGACATACCTTGAACAAACTTTCCCCGCTAGGTCACTCCTGACAATACTCACAACTTTTAAATAACTAGCAATCGCAATGCCATCACACGTACAGCACAGCCGCCAACACTATTAGTCAATTCAGCACCACCTTTGTACGCATTAACACTTAAAGCACACAGCCAATAACGCGGCTAAAAACAAATGGACTATTCGTGGTGAATCCCACTTCTGATGTTAGAAATGGAAACAATTATTGATTTATTATAAAAACAATTTCGAGATATGTTATTGGTACAGAGGGCGGCCTTATTGCTAATAGCAATCTCTTTCAGGCAACCTTTGGGTGGATGTGTTCCATGGAATAGAGTCGGGGGTATTCCGGGTGTACAAGAAAACAAAAACTAGTTAATACCACACAAGTTAGTGGCACGTAACTGTAACATACATATAAAATGCATTGTAAAATAATATATAAATGATATATAGACTACATGAATAATAAATAAAACTAAGTATATATGTGTACATATATACACATAAGCGAAATTTTAAATAGAAAAATAGTGCTTTTTGACCAAGTTTTTAAAAATGCCCATTGTCTGCGCCCATCTCATAGAAACCGGTAGAGTATTCCATAGGCTTGAACTATGAAGGATTTGCGCAAAAATGAGTGGAATGAGCGGCGACTTCTAACGTTATATTATCTGATGTCCTTATGTTTCGAGTATACGTATCGCACAGAAACTGTAAACGATTTTTTAAGTACAGAGGAGCGGTAGAATTAAAAAGAGTATTATATAATATGTATGTATACGTGTACAATATAATAACGCATTCAGGGTGCTGATGGGCTTGCCGCGCTATTGCAGCGCCTCAGGCATGTTCGCGGAGGCGAGAATTGATGGCTTTCACGCCATTATGCGCAAGCGATCTGCCTCAATTATGCGTAGGGTACGTGCCAGCACCCACAGTATCCTGAATACTGTAGCAGACAGGTGGGACAGCCTCATACTGGAACATTGGGTACGCCTACACACTGTGGTGTTATAATAAATTATTATTCTGTATGCATTATAGATGTAAGTACTAACAATATTTTCTAAGTTGTGTGTATACTAACCAATGGACTTTTTTGTCTGTAATAAAATATTTTGATTTGATTTGATGACTAGAAGGTCGAGAGAAGATCCACAAATACCATAGTGTTTTAATGTATAAGCGTATGATCAACGCAATCGAAGGCCTTAGACAAATCGCAGAACACACCAATTGCATTCTGCGAATCCTCCCAGGCTCCCAATATATGATTTATGAGCGTTGCACCAGCGTCAGTAGTAGATTTCAATTTTGTGAAACCAAACTGTCGACCATCCAGAAACTTTTGCACAGTAAAATATTCTACCAATTGTTTAAGCATAATCTTTTCAAATATTTTACTTATCGACGGAAGTACAGAACCCTGACCCATTCATGCTGAAACCAGTATTAGTTTCAACGTGACTCTACCACTATTATACGATATAAATTAGTAGGTTTCCACAATTAGTAAGGTCGATGTCAATGTTTGTACATCGAACTCAGTTTTGTGGACCTTAAATAAATGAATAAATAAATATCTAAAAGCTAATATAGGGCGGATCTGTAATGGAACGATGATGACGCCTGGAAATGACGCCAATCTTTGTCAAAAACGAATGTAACTATGTATGTTTGTAAAAATATGTATCATGAAAAGATAGACCAGATCGTGTTTCTGGCCGGCTCTTCTAGATGAGGGTCCGGCGATAGTTTTTGAGGGTGGTAGCTAGCCGGGCGGATTTAGAAAAAGCCTTTCCACCATGCTCATTTACTATAAGATACTAAAAACGCGCTTAAATACAATTAGAATAAAGTAGAATTCAATTATATAGACCGCAGATAATTCATCCAAAAATAATAAAAGATGTATGCAAGACCAAGACGAGACTTGGCTTGGTCTTGGTCTTGCAAAAACGCCTATACCAAGATCGATTTTGGTCAACACTAAAACCACGATGCAAGTGATACTTTGTTTCGGATTGTATTCATTTAACTAAAAATATTCGGAAAATGATTCTATCTAGGGTGTTTTTAATCTCAACTTAATAACTGGAGAATGGGACTGATAATGGGAAATCAAAAATAGAAGAGTAAATTGCAATCTGCGTATTACAGTATCAACATGACAGACATGTTGTACCGACCCTACTTATGTGGGATAAGGGTAAGAAGAAGAAGAAGATTGAGAATAATCTAGTCAAGTTTACGGGAGCGACTTTTATTTTAAAAATAAATTTTATTTAATTAATTAATACTAATTTTGATTAATACTACTTTAAATGATTGTTCTGATCAGAAGCAGATGCCCAGAACGAATGAATCCTTATTCTACTTAATCAAACATGTTAACTACTTGTTCCCACGAGTTACACGAACGCTACTGAGAATTATGCTGCTTACACAGCATTTTCGTGAGAGCGGTTTGTTATCACCTGTCCTGGCGACCGCATAACTATCTATTGCCCAAAATATCATAATCATTTACATTCGTTTATATGAAGCTAAAACCCTTACGGTGTTATTACAAAAAAGTTGAAACGTATAGAATATTTGCTTTAAAAAGATTTCGAATTAAATGCACCGCGGTCTCTGAATGTTCGCCATCTTGGTCTTTTGTCTCGCTTTGGTTAGATTAGGTTAGGCTTGCGAAAAAGGATAACGCGAAACCTTTTTAAAGCAAGCATCTAATACGTATTTAACTGTTTTCTAATAACACTGTTATGGTTTTGGCCAGTCCAGAGATTAAAATATGTTTGGTAAAGTCACCACAGACTAAAACTCGTTTATTCACAATAAGTGTACGTCCACAATGGACGCTATAATCGAGCGTAGCGTCCAAGAACGACGTTCGCGCGCCACTCAGGACACTCACGTATTAATGCATATGTTTGAAACGAACGCCGGACGTGACGCCACGCTCGACGCTCGATTATAGCGTGCACTCAGGACGTACATTATTTTTATTGAAATTTCTTCCATTTATTGTAAAAATTGTGAAAAATGTGAGGATACCCCATACATCCATCTTCTATCTACACATATAATAAAAATATAAATCGAATGTGTCTGTACTTTTCGATTTTTGTGAAAAAAAAATGTTACAGGTGTCTAGGAATAAGTAATAAAATACATTTCAATCATTTTTAGAAAAGTCTGTCTGTCTGTTTGTATGATTATGCATCACTGCTAAACTACTGGGTTCACGATATAACCTCACCAGAAACCTAAACCTCAGAAAATCATAAAGTATATACTCGAGTGTAACTTAGTCTTTGTTTCATTAAAATCGGTGCATTCTATCAAAAGTCATTGTAATTTGAATGACGACTCGAATTAGGTACTAGAGAAAAGTAGATAAATAAATGGACTTAATATATTCAAATTAGTTTATTAGTTTTTTTACGTTAGGTTCGACGCGGACAGATTCGCGGGCACAGCTAGTACTTATTAATATTATAAAGCTGGAGGGTTTGTTTGTTTGGTTGAAGACGCAGATCTCAAGAACTATTGGGCCTATTTGAAAAATGATTTTAGTGTTATATAGCTCATTTATCGAAGAAGACTCTTCTTCTTTTTACCCTTATCCCACATGGTGTGTACCAGCCTTTGGTACAACTATTAAAATAATATAATATATATTTAAATGCAGCAAACTTTATTAAAACATTGAAATGACTAAATATTAAAATACATATGTCCACAAGTCCCTGAATAGTCGAACTGTCTATCTTTTCAAATCGTTCCAAACATAAACTCATAATTTATAAGTAATAAAAATAACTAGATACTTTTTACAAACTTCAGTACACTACACATAAGTAGGGTCGGTACAACATGCTTCTCATGATGTGGTGTATGATTTGGCGTAATTTTTACGATCGGCCGCCTGTCTGATATTAACCCTCCTTGGGATTATTTTATTATACCACTGTATTTATGATTATTAATATGTAGTTACGACGTCTGATGGGATCTTATAGCCTAATAATTTTTCTGTAGGCTTTAGCTTTAGTAGGCTATTTATAGTTTCTACTTGAGCGGCATTGTCATTTTTATGTAATAGAAAACTAGCCAACTTTAGACTATTCCCTAGCACTGCACTTTTCGGTTATTTTTTAGGATTCGTGGTTTCAGAGTTTCCTCAATACTTCCAACTACGTATTATATTGTGCCACTGTTTTCGTATAGACTTTCAGGTTAATTACTCGCTAATTTTTGTTCAACGTTGGTGACTGTCGTAACAGAATTCGCCTGCGCTGCTCCAAGATAAATGTATCACTTAATTCGGTTTATATTATTAATATATTGTCTTAAATTAATAAAGTTTGTATCTTTCGGAGTATTAACATAAAATTATATACAATAAACCATTATAATAATATAAAAAACGAAAACTACAATACAAAAATAAATGCAAATAAAATGGTATGTCAATGTCATGTTTTATCGAAGAAGACTATAGGCTAAATATCATCACGCTAAGACCAATAGAAGCGGAGTACCAATGAAGAGTATTTCAAAATCCGGGTTATTAACCCTTTTGAGAGCTTCAGCTGCTTGTTAATGTTAGTCCAAAGGTTATTTAGATATGGTCTAATTTTGTAAAGTATCTTAAGCCGATAAAAGCAGTTTCTTATACATTCATTTACATGATTTTAAAATTTTAAGGAACTGTCAAATACTATTCCGAGGTTTTTCGCTTCATGAACATGCTGCACATGCTCATTGTTAACCATAATTTTATTATTTGAGAGGCATTTCAAATAAAATGGTATGTCAATGTCATGTTTTATCGAAGAAGACTATAGGCTAAATATCATCACGCTAAGACCAATAGAAGCGGAGTACCAATGAAGAGTATTTCAAAATCGGGGTTATTAACCCTTTTGAGAGCTTCCGCTGCTTGTAGTGTTAGTCCAAAGGTCATTTAGATATGGGCTAATTTTGTAAAGTATCTTAAGCCGATAAAAGCAGTTGCTTATACATTCATTTACATGTTTTTCAAATTTTAAGGAACTGTCAAAGACTATTCCGAGGTTTTTCGCTTCATGAACTTGCTGCACAGGCACATTGTTAACCATAATTTTATTATTTGTGAGCCATTTAAAATTTTAATTTGGTGTTTAGAGCCCATTACTATAAATTTGGACTTTTTTTGGTTTAGATTCAGGCAATTAGAGGTAGACCAAGTGTATATTTGTTCTAAATCATGATTTATTTTATTTACTGCCTCAATATAAACATTGGGTCGGAAGGAATAATAAATTTGTAAATCATCTGCGTTTGTGTTAAATGTAATTCAAAAGATTACAAATTAAATACTAATATACATAATCTAATTATAGTCAAAAATCTATTAAAATGGTTCGTTTATATGCACATACAGTTTTTTAGCATTTGGCTGGTCACCGGATGGAGTGTAAATTTTGGTTAGCAGACGCTTGGAGTTAAAAACTTTGTTTAAATTAATATTGTCTTGAACTAAACGTCTGTTGACAATTATTACTAAGAGTGCGTATTTGTGTATAAGATATATTTAAAATCAATAATAACAATTACCCTTAGAAGATTTTCAGTCCATGTTTATTAAGGTGTTTTTAAACGACTTTTTTTTTTCGGTCCCGAGGCAAGATTTTGTTAGCAATATGTATGTATTTTTATAGGTGGAGCCACGCTGTAGCTATTACTGGTTTCAGCATGAATGGGTCGAGTCACTCGGGGTAGTACCACCTACTCACAGAAACCCGACGTGACGTAACAGTGCTTGCATTGTTGCGTTTCGTTCGGTCACTGAGAGCTCCGGAGGCCTATCTTTCTTCCCTCCTTCCCCATACACAGGTCGGCAACGCACTTGCAAACTCCCCTGGTGTTGCTAGTGTCTATGGACGGTGGTGATCACTTAACATCAGGTGACCCATCTTTTCAGTTGCATATAAAAAAAAAGAAAAAAATTGACTGAAAATTGAGCCCTTAATATAACGATAAATACATTCTCAGAGCGCGAGAAGATTTCCCTTATGAAATACACGTAAAGTTTGATTCATTTTTTTATTTATTTTATACTCGGCAGCCATTGGTATTCAGAAACCCAAGATGCACACTTATCGTCTCACAGACGGCACGCAAAAATGAGTGCATAATTTTAAATTATGCAGTCATTTCAAATAGTCTTGCGTCCTTGTAAAAACAACTTTAATTTATTCAGATAAGGTTGAATTTGCAAAATCATACGTTTATCGCATAACTCTAATCACGCATAACTTTAATCACGTATGTATATTAGGGAGTTTTTGCGGCCGGTTTTGAGCGCTAATTTTATTCGAGACTATGCGTCTTGGTGCATGTTGCGTGTTGGTGCGTCTATATGTCAATGTCGGCAGCACTTTATGCTATCATATCGTTCGATCTCAGGAATTACTTATAATTGAGCGCCTTACAATAGTGCCTAGTGCGATTTAACTGCTACTTACACCGGTGATGCAGTATAGTTCACTAATGTTAAACTTTGTAAAAAAAAAATTATTATTTTATTAGGAAATGTAATTTCCTGCAAAAATATCTTTTAAACCAAATCTCTAAGATAGATATTTCTCCAGATATTGAGCTTTTACATTTTTGTTTTAATGGATTATTGAGTGAAATAAAACAAAAACATTTTTTTATAGTCATCTATTTTTCTAAAATATTTTAAAATTGTTTATTGATAACTTATTAATTTTAAGATAGCATACTTGTTGTTCGTTTGTGAGTCCGGTGAAGCTGTGAAGGCTCGTCAGGTCAAAAGCGTAGTCAGTTTGAAGAAAGTATTCGTTCAAATTATTATTAAATTAATTAAATATACCATAAAAGACTTCGAAATAAAGAACAGAATATCATTTTCTTTTTAATTTGACTCAAGAATCCATTGAATTTGTAGAATACAACAAAGTAAAAGTAAAATATCTCAAGTAATAAAGATTTTGGAGATTTAAACCAAATCTCCAAAGAAAATTAAATTTTCTACAAATGTCTCCTTAAAAATTTTCTGTAGATTCAGCCATTAATACACAATAACAAGAAACAAAAAAGAAATTTCTACATAATTTAACATATAGCGTCTGGATTGTAACAGATCTTTCACTTAAACGATTTGTTTAAGTCCAAAGCATTTTTTTCTAATGACTTTAATATGGCACTTTCATTCTCCTTATTTTTTTTTATTGTAGCACGGCACTATGACTGCACTATGCCTGCTGGTAAGCACAGTACAATCCAAAAACAATGGATACCACCGAGTGACACATTATCCATCGCCGGTCGCCGCTGTCATGCCGGCCTGCGAAAAGCTGGATATGCACAGGCTGATCCCGAAACGCGACCCGTCGATTCGATTTTATCAATATGACAGGCTTTTTCACCATATACATAGTGGTTGCGGCCCAGTCAGGCTGTAAAACTCAGCCACCCCGCTTTCGCCATTGCCTCGTTCGTTATTCAGTAGGGTTCACCACGTGCAGGTGATCTTATGAAGTTATTCGATACCCCTTACACCCCACAAGGTGTGGCCTTAGCTTTATTACAAGTATTTGGTATAATTTCTAAAGATATTTTAAATATTTCACCATTTGCACGTACATATCTAAGAATTATAATAAGCCGATCGACATAAGCATTATCAAGCATAGAATCTACAATGATACGAAAGTACTTACCGCATAGCACCTCAAACCGTATTCTAGTGTTGAATCAGCCATATAATTACTTCATAGATTACTTTTGATAAGTATGACGTATATCCGCTACCAAGGTGCGTATATGAATTTCAGATAAAAATGCATTGAAT
>MU160160.1:0-49521 GCA_015888305.1 Antheraea pernyi | reverse complement strand
GCAGGAAGCTTCTCTGATCTTAAGAAAATATTGTTGTCGGCATTTATATTTTTCTCTGAATATTCTCGTAATAACAGCCCTATTAGTGCAAGTGATTTAAAAATTACAATCACCCGATACAGTGTTTTTCCAATAAGACATTTCTTAATTTATTATATAATTTGTACATCTAATATTGGTATTTTGTATTGAGATTGTGCCGATCATCACACGTTTGATGAATTAATAAACTGTATAAGGAAGTATATAATTATTATTCGGATTGCCACAGTTGCAAGATGTGAAAGAGAGACCAATAATAATTATTTCAATTAACAAATTATGAAATTTAAATAATACACGCTATAATTCATTTAAAACTTCAAAAGAGAACATAATTTAAATTCCATTGCCTTGAGTTTTCACTTCTGTTTGGCCTTATGAACATCGACTTTTTTTAAATGAAAGGTGCGATATTCTTATAGAAATGTGAACCCCTAAAATTTTACGAAACTAGGCTCTCATATTATAAATATGTAATAGACAGATGACAGTCGATATAATCTTTTTATATAGGTCTATTCATAGTTCGGTTGACAATGAAGACTTAACATTGTAGTACCATGTCTTGTCAATGTCGCAATAAATAGGTTAAACTTTTATGATGCTACAATACAGAACTAATGTTGGGCAACACTCTGCCTTATGTCGAATGTGTTAAAAATACAATGACGTAGGTCAATTTATAGATATCTTTAGTTGTTATTCGTCTTCATTCAAATTAAAACTGGAGACGTGTTTTGAAGCATTACTTGTAAAACATATTTCATGTATTATTTTATCATTATGCAACCTGTGTTCACTGTTTTAAGACACATCAAAGATAAATGTTTGATGCTCGAATATATGAGATGTGTTTGTTATACGACGTGTGAACGCCTGGTTTGTGAATCAGGTAAAAAAATTTTTTTGTTAGTATCAGAGCTTGCGTGATCTTAACACATGCTTTTGGGTTTTCCAGTGACTCCCGCCTCCGCCGGCTCCCTACGAAGAGATTTGGGGAGCCTCCAGCCCCCAGGGAGATTGAGGAGGCGCTAAGGCGATGGAGGTAGGACCTGGCGGACGAGCGTTTCGGGCGTTATACTATTGACGCTGTTCACCCGGTCCAGCCGGAGTGGATAGAGAGAAGTTGGAGCTCCCTGTCGTTCCGACTGGTGCAGGTTCTCACCGGACACGGCTGTTTCGGGTGGTACCTGCACCAGATCGCTAGTAGGGAGCCAACCGCCGCATGCCTTGAGTGCGGCGCTGCGGAGGGCATCGCGCAGCACACTCTGTCTGAGTGTGCTGCGTGGGAGGGACAGCGTCGCGTTCTGGCTGCGGCGGTGGGTACAGATTTGTCGGTGCCGAGTGTGGTTTCGGCCATGCTCGGCAGCGAGGAGGCGTGGAGAGCGATGGCCTCCTTCTGCGAGGACGTCATCTCACAGAAGGAGGCGGCGGAGAGGGTTGGCGTGGATGACCCTCTGAGCGGCCCTCTCCATCAACGGAGGACCGGAAGGAGTCGGCGAGCGCGATGCATTTAATACGAAAGTACCCAAGCTTTTTTAAAGCAAGTATTAAATACGTATTTAACTTTTTTATAATAACACGGGTCGTGTTCCGGGTCAGCTAATATATATTCACCTGCGGACAGACCCTGTGGCATGACACTAGTGACTAGCGATGATATTTAAACCATTTAGGTACTGTAACTTTGTCATGCTTTGATAAAAAAAATTTAGTGATAATTTATATTTTTATATTAATCACGAACCGTTTATATCGTGTCCTCAATGTTGTCTTGTAAATATACGAATATAAAAAAAAAACGTAATTTTAAATGAATTGCAGATTAAGATATTAGCTCAACAACTCCCTTATCACAAAATTTAGGTATTACTTATCAATTTTCGTACTGGAAATCAATGACAAGCACTTACGATAGATATAGCGATATAGCTTAATATTCGGAATACCAAAAAATGCATTAATTATTTCATAAATTACAAGTATTTAGATGGTATCTTGAAAATGGAACGTTATTTTTCCATGAAAATATTCGATTTATCTTTTCACATGAATTTTATCAGTAGTTGGTCATTAATAATTTTTATATTTGTTTAAATTATCTGATTTTAAAATTGCATTCAAGAAAGAGACCGTTCATGATGTGCTTTTTAACCGATTGTGTAAAGAGGTTAATGGTTTTTAACCGACCTTAAAAAAGAAGGAGGTGATAAAAACCTCCTTGCATTTTATTATTTTTATATTTTAAACGCATATATTCTATGTCGGTGATTCGACAAAAGGCTTTGAAAGCAAAAGCACCAAAATCAACAAATCTATTATTTTAATTTATAATTTAGTGTAAACCTCCTAATCTACTGATAATAAATCGAACCTGGATTTATAAACTGGCGACCGTAATGGAAAAGTTGAAAAAATAAAGGTTTCTTCCTACACGGGTTTTAACAATGATATTATATCAGCTTTTTAGTTATAACTAGCGGGCCCGACGGCGCCCTGATAATAAAAAAAACTTGACAAATTATATACTTAAACCTTCCTCATCGTTTATTTACTGCGGAAAACCGTATTAAAATCCGTTCAGTAGTTTTTAAGTTTATCGCGAACAGACAACGTTGCAGAGGATTTTGTTTTATACTATGTAATGAAATATCAACTACAGCTACATTCAGCCAATGCGTGTTTGGTTTGAACATAGAATAATTATTATACTCGCAGAAATTGCGCATCGTCTTTTAAAAAGTAAGTAACTTTTGTTAGGCAGCCATACTCAAAAAACCTCCTTTTTTTCAAGTAAACTTATTATATGGGAAAATTCAATGAACTCCAAAATAGATAACTTGGCATATACATCAGGGTCTTTTTAATTGAATCGCATATCAAATTGTTTTATGTAATTGACTAAGAAGTAAATAGTCTACAGATTATCCACGCAGAATATGGATAACAATTACAAAGAGTAATCGTGTGCGAGCTTTTCCTGAACAATAAATATTTCTCTATTTTTTATGTAGCCACCAACGCTCTCCAGAGACGATTGATATAGAATTGATACCTTTTTCGTTAAAAATAACTTGTTAATACGTTCTATCGGAGATATCTTTAGATTTACTTCCTCCACCAGCCTTTTTTTCATGCCCACATGGTTCTAGAACAATAATTTTCAAACAAACTTTGCCAGACCGTTTACATTTTATGTAAAATATATTGCGACAAATCCTAACCTACTGCAGGTTGAGTAGGTGGTCAACCAACCCTGTTTAAATATGGTCTACTAACCTATAGTTTTTTTTAAATGTCATGAAAAAATAAGAAATAACGAATCTTTTTCTCTAGCATCCTTCAGTGTAGATTTAGATCCTCAAGTAATATGTAGTGATATTATTGGTTATTCACTTATACGGAAAAAGGTTTCCTGAAGGCTTTACAATAACGTACACCTAATATTTAAAAGGGAATGCGCAGAGGAGAGAAATAAACCTTTTATTGTGATCGACTTGTTTTTATTACAATACAATCACCATTTTATATTTTATTATACGCCATAGTTACAATATAATATCCAAACTCATCTGCCACAGACAAAACAAGTTTATTAGTACACTGCCACACTTTTAACAGAGATGTATCTACTAACATTATTCACGTTTTAATTAATTACTGTTCTAATTAAGCTGAAAGTTTAAAAAAAGCCGACGACTTAATCCAGGAGTTTTGGTTTCAGACAGAAGAATCGGATGATTCTATTTTTTTCTGATTTAAAAACCACTGAGGAATATAAACGTCGATGGGCCGTTTTAAGCACCGAGTATGAAAATGTATCCCGATCTTCACCGGAACTATATAAGAAGAGGACCCATAATAGAGTTAGGGCAGTATATTATAATAATGGTAACGTTACTCACAGCTTGAAAAATAAATAACTATTGAAAAATTACGTAGTAAATAACAGTTTTTTTTGACGTGAAGAGGTCTTTAAATTTGCTACCATACAGGGGCAATCCAAAAAACTTAATGATAACAAAATCGGGGGATACAGTTAGGCAATGTAGTTTCGAATCTATTCTCTACATCCAAAATTAAAATATAATTAGTTATATTATATTATAAATATATATATTATAAAAATATATATTATATTAATTACTAGGGGGCCCGGCAGACGTTGTCCCGCTCTGATTATGAAAAAATCCTTGACAAATTATTAAAACGTTTCTCATGAATCACTCTATCCACTGGTGAAAACCGCATGAAAATCCGTTCGGTTGTTTTTGAGTTTATCACGAACAGACAGACATACAGACAGACGACAGAGATAGGGGACTTCGTTTTATACTATGTAAAGAAACCACTGAATAGCTAAAGGATCAAAGTATTTATTACGCTAAATGAGGACCGTAATATATCTCACTCGGCGTGGGAGGAAGCGCCGGCATTTTGAGGTTATTCTGCTGCGTTTTGAGATTTCAATTTAGTATAACTTTCGACTCGATGAAGCTACGCCGTTTGTTCAACTACAGTATTTACAGCTCTTGTCAAAGTCTATCGATTATATCGATCGTATTAAAACGAAAAAAAAATGATCAAGAAATATATAATGTCGGCCTATACGTGTCGAAAAGCCAAATCCAAATACAGAAACCGTATAGAGAGCATCTTCTCAAAACCAATCGAATGGTACCAATAAAACACCATATGACCGAGTCAAGCAGTGTCGGCATCGTAAAAAGGGAACGCGGCCGAGCGGATCACACAGACCTTTAATTAATAAAGGTATAACACAGTAATTATTTGTTTAGTTGATATATTTCCTGAACCCGTTAAATGGAACACTTGCCATTATAAACATGACATGGAAATCCAGAGGACTTCTTATGACTATGAAATACATAAATAATAATAATGTATATAGAATCGCCCATTACGAAATGTATTCACGTACAACAAACGGCCGTATCCATGACACAGCCACACCCCATTTTTTTATTTGACTCAATATCCAATTAAAATTGTAAAAAGTATAAGCTCTGTAAAGACTGCACTGTGAGCCTAGCAAGGCCTTGACAGTTTCATCAGACTAATAAGACGAGGGCTTAAGGCACTCAGCTGATTTTATTTGGACATCTAACTCAAGGGTACTCGGCATACCTCGACTTGGGCTGTTGTCTATACTGCGGATCTAACCTAGCTAAATTATTCTAAGCTATTCATATATATTCATGTTTGTGAGTCACACAGTTGAGATTGTACATGTATTTCGGATGTGAAAAATACTCGATTCAATTCGAATAAGAAAAAAAATTAAAAACCTTCCACCATGTGTGTAATGTGTGCATGTGTGTAATGTGTGCACGTGTGTAATGTGTGCATGTGTGTAAGGTGATATGATGGTCTTTACTGCATCTCCGGCGAGAGTTACAGTTAAGTCGCAACAGGCACTACTATAGAGCGCTCAATCTTGTGTTGAAACGACATGATAGCATAAAGCACCGCCGAGTTACAAAAAGAAAACCTATGTATGTGTATTTTATATGGAACATCTTCATACAGCGATAATCTTTGGAGTTAAAATATTAAGGGCTCAAATTTTCAGGCATTTTAAAAAATATTTACAACATTTTGCTTTAAAGGCCCAAAAAACGTTGTCGTTTAAAAAAATTTCATATTGTATATAATAGGTCTTTTTACCTATGAAATTGCCGTTCTGCAGTACTGGCGATTTCAAATCAAAATAAGTTTTGTTTGGCTAATAATTCTAATTTAAAATTAATTTTATTTTAAAAACATGTAATTCTTTTTCCAAAAGTAATTATGGAATATGAGTACCGTTGTGGCAGCAACGCGGCGCAAGCGGCACGCAACATCAACGACGTTTACGAAGCTAACACTACAAACCAACACACCACCTGTTATTGGTTTGCTGGCCTCCGTTCTGGGAATTTCTAACTGAAAAATGAACCACGTGGTCGTCCGAAGACTTTGGTCGACAATGGTGAATTAAAGGCGATTGTGGAAGCTGATGATACACAATCTCCGGCTGAATTAGCAGCAGCTTTCGACGTTATCGTCAAAACAATATTGGTCCATTTGCGTCAAATTGGCAAGGTAAAAAAGCTTGACAAATGGGTGCCCCACGAACTCCATGATCGTCAGCGCGAAGTACGCGTCGAGCCGTGCCTTGCACTGCTCAACAGACACACAAATGAAGGAATTATTACCTGCGATGAAAAATGGATTCTGTTTGATAACCGCAAGCGATCAGCAAGTTGGTTAGATCCTGGTTCAGCGCCTAAACAATGTCCTAAACGAAAACTTACCCCTAGCAAAGTGATGGTCACTGTTTGGTGGTCTAGCGCCGGTGTGATTTATCACAGCTTCTTACCAAGCGGGGTGAGCATTACTGCAGATGTGTACTGTTAAGAACTGAACACAATGATGGAGAAGCTGGCACATCTCCAACCATCCACCAACCAACCAACCATCTCCAATCGCTCGTCTCCGCTGCTCCTGCACAACAACGCGCGACCTCATACTGCACAGCAGACTGTCTCCAAGTTACAAAAACTGGGGTTGCAAGTTCTCCGTCATCCGCCCTACTCACCAAACCTTGCGCCTACAGACTGCTACTTTTTCCAGAACTTGGATAACTCCTTGGCGGGAAAAAAATTCAATACCCGAGAGGCAGTACAAAATGCCTTTGAAGAATTTGTCGCCTCCCGTCCAGCTGATTTCTTTAAGAAGGGAATCAATAAACTGCCACTGAGTTAGCAAAGATGCATTGATTGCACGGGTGATTACTTACAAAATAAAAATTAAATACATGAAAAAAATTCGTTTTAATTTTTTCATACAAAACGGCAATTTGATAGGAAAAGACCTATTTTGCTTTATATTTATGTTTACAAAGTATACAACGTTTACAATTCAACGTTATAATTATTAAGTATAAGTAATTTTAAAGATAGAAGGGGTCTTTCTAAAAAATATTAGAACATAAATGTATTAATTATTGATAATATGAGCATATTATCTGTCTTTAAGTAATTTTTTCATTAGTTCCTTATACAGTGCACTGAGGGGATATGGTGGGTTAACGTTCCAAATATGTTGCTGATGATAAACCTCATTTGCCAGACTGTTAGTATTTATGTATCTAATGTATACGTTACATTTTACTGTAGGAGACGTGCACGTCGTACTTACAATTGTTTTAAGGAGCATTTCTATAATTGTAGGTCTCACAATTTTATATTTCTTTAATACAAATTAAAAAAACGCATGCGGAGCTGCGGGTACAGCTAGTTGTAAATATGAAAATTATATGATTAATTAAAGTATGTTGCCGATTGACGTGTAATAACCACAATCGATTACACGTTGCAGTTGATTTTGCGGGGTGGTAAGGTTTTACAGCCTGACTGGGTCGCAACCACCATGTATATGGCGAAAAAGCCCGTAACAGTAATTCGCTTCTGCGGGTCGCGTTTCGGGATCAGCCTGTGCATATCCAGCTTTTTGCAGGCCGGCATGATAGTGGCGACCGGCGATGGATAGTGTGTCACTCGGTGGTCGCCATTGTTTTTGGATTGTCCGCTGCTTACCATCAGGCATAGTGCAGTCATTTTGCCGCGCTACAATAAAACAAAAAAACGTTTTACTTCTTCACGGAGCTTCTTCAGACCGATGTTGACTCTTTAGGTTCTGATTCCCAATACATTTTTGATAATTTAATGTATGTCCGTAAAAACTTTGGTAAACTGCATTTTGTAAAAAAACCGGCATGATCGAAATACTAAAAACTGTAACAAACTAGTTGTCCCATATTAGACTTAGTAAATTCAGTAATTGTTTTTTTAGGTAATAGAGTTAAATTTTACAACAAAGTCCCAAAACATATTACCGATTTGCCGGACTGTAAGTTTAAGCGCCACGTCAATTGGGTTTTGGTATCAAAAGATTATTATAGAGTGGATCAATATGTGAACGATGGTGATGTCTGGAATTGACTCATCTCTGTGCATCCACAAAAAACTATTGTAACGTATAATGTATTGGAAATATATATCTTAAAAACATGTAACCGATCGAGTTTGTTGCCGGTTCTCTCGGTGACTGGGTTGTTTTCCGAACCAGTGGTAGTTCTTACGTTCTAAGTGCCTTATTAGAGCCTAAACATAAAGAATTTTTGATTTCGTTTGATTTCAGATGCGAGCGGTTTATGATTTTCGAGAACAACTCATTGTCAACAACCACCTCGTACCTAATAAAATATACTTCGTACAATCATGATATGTATAAACACCTACTTATTACAATTTCACATTTTCTTGAAATATTGTTGATATCTGGCTGATAACCATCGTTATCAATAGATTTTATCTGTAATTTTTTTTATATCATTGGAAATCTAAAGTCTTTTATACATTTGTTTACAAATTTAATTACATACCGTCCTATGTAAATGACGTAGAATACATAAGAGATATGGCAACAGGCGAACTTTTTTTTTTTTAAACATTACGTAAATATGATTTGCGAATTCAATAGTGACAAGCGATAGTCCTTTATTTTTTTATTATCTTAGTATTTATTGCCGAAGACTTTGTTCCTGTGGTTTCATCTTGTTTGATTACAATGTAAGGCCAATATACCTATCAAACATATATACATATAACACATTTATCGGCTTTGATTTATCTCTGCTACATCGTAAATACCTAACCCAAATCAGTTCCGCCTTGTCGAAGATTACCCCTTAAAAACAACATGCTTCAATTTTATTAATATGTATTGAAATATGTATTTTAATAGCTTTCCTATGTATTAACGGGTAGGGCTTAATATTTCTGTCCATACACAAATCCTTGTGACGTTACTTGTAAACTTTGCCTCGACACGACCTTCCTGACAAGCGGTACATAGTCTGCACCAACTCGAACATTCTTGTAGGTTGTAGGTAGGTAGGTAGAAACACGCTTTTCACTTTTTCTCCAGGTTCGAAAAAAATTACGGAAAATTGATCCGGTATCAAAAGAGAGAATTCTTCGTCTTAAGCGTGCTATTCCGACACTCTTATCCTCGTAAGCAGACGAGAGAACCGTTTTCGTAGAAAAACGACAGAAACGTTCTCACAGGCAACGAGAGAACTGAATACCAGTTCTAGTAGATGAGAAAACTGAACACATTGATTGATTGATTGAACATTCATCACAAAAGAGTTCCTACCCTTGTTTACAGATGGACATTATTATTTACATTTAAAGAACCTGGATGACCGAGCTTAATCTAGTACTTTAAAACGACATTTTTCATTGCGCTGGTGAACAATGAATTCATTCTCGGGAATACTTTTATCAGCATTTAGTTTAAGTACTGCATAAAACTCATTACAGTCTGAAATATTAAACCTTCTATGACCAGCTGGATCGGGAAGTCTAAATAAAAGCCTTATATGGTGGTATGGTGCGGGTAACTGTTGGGCAGAAACTAGCCGTTTCATTTCTACCCTTACTTCTCGCATCATTTATATTTATCCTTGTATATAAACATTTTACCTTTTTAACCGACGAAAAAAGCGGAGGTGGTTCTCAAGTCGCATATATTTTTTTTTGTTTGAAGTAAAGTTATTTCACTGATCTTTGTTCATTGAATGTTTGGCGCCGACTTAAAATTACTTAGGTATATTTAAATTACTTTAAGAACTTAGTGCACAGGTCCGGCGGACGGAGGAGATGGCCGGTGTATTCCCGGCTGTCTCCTAACAGGCTCCTAACGGCGGCGCTTTCGCTGCTGGGCCAACCGCTGGGGCGGCACGATGAAGTCTATAGAGATCTCGTGCCGCCCCAACCATAGTGGCAGACGTACACCGGGTACACCGTGGGGTTTTAGTCCGTGCGACTCGGACATAACCCACCCTCTCCCCCGGGAGGGTGGCGTATCCATAAGGGATTTCCCCACGTTAAAAAAAAAGTTTAAGAACTTGGTTATAAAGGTTAATAAAAAAAATTCTTATTATTTGTTAAAAAGTTTTTATTTAATACGCTATAGGTTTTTGCCTTTGACTACAATAATATCTGATGTTAAATGTCTATGTGATCTAAAATGGTAAACAAGTCAAATCTGGTGGGGACTGGATTTCAAGTAAAGTTGCTGGAACACTCGAACGGGTTCTTAGCGACAGACTTACAATAATATCTAGCCAGGCGGACTTAGAATAAACTCTACCATCATGATGTAGTTTCATCACGATATCTTCCTTCACTAGAAGCTCTGATTCAATAGTCAATATTCGAACCTACTTCTATCGACGCTGAATCTGAACACGCTCTCAACTACGTCATCATCGTTTCGAATGATGTACTCCAATAACTTCCTCATTGAGGTAGTAATCCAGAATGAATGAATATGGGGGTGTAAGAGGTGTCGAATAACATCATAAGACTTGAGACACCCAAGCCAACCTCATCTTCACGTGGTACACCCTGCTGATTAACGAACGAGGCAATGGCGAAAGCGGGGTGGTAGGATTTTACAGCCTGACTGGGTCGCAACCACCATGTATATCGCAAAAAAGCCCGTCATAGTGATTCGCTTCTGCGGGTCGCGTTTCGGGATCAGCCTGTGCATATCCAGGTTTTCGCAGGCTGGCATGACAGCGGCGACCGGCGATGGATAATGTGTCTCTCGGTGGTCGCCATTGTTTTTGGATTGTACTGTGCTTATCATCAGGTATAGTACAGTCACGCAGTGCCGTGCTACAATATGTCCTTACAGTGGCCGTTTAAAGACACTAACATTTTATGATATATTTGTCCGTAAACGATAAAGCTATAAATGCCATGACTATTTAATGTTCTGTCATTTTCTACACTGAAGGGTGCTAGAGAAAAAGATTCGTTATTTATTATCTTTTAATGACATTTAAAAAGACTATAGGTTAGTAGACCATGTTTTAAAGGGGTTGCTGACCTACTCAATCTGCAGTAGGTTAGGTATTGCCGCAACATATTTTACATAAAATGTAAACGGTCTTAACAAAAAAAGTATCAACTCTATATCAATCGTCTCTGGAGAGCGTTGGTGGCTACATAAAAAACAGAGAAATATTTTGTTTTTTAGTGTTTTATTGTTTTTCTATTTTCCGGTAAAAGACATTTCGTAATAAATTATGAATTTCGTGGGTATAATTAATTTGGAAGAAATAGATAAATTAAACAATTTTAGAGATTCACAGGTAAATCATAACTACTACTATATGACGCTACTGACATTTGACAATGTATTGAATCTGAAATTGTACTGTTGTTCCATTTCACGCACTTTGACGTAATATATAAATCTTATAAATTGCTTATATTAACAATTACATCATTTTATTTTAACTAAAATGTCACAATGATAACCAATTTAACTTATAATTAGTAAATGTTAATGAAGAACTAAACAAAAATATTATTCAAAAAATGAGAATGTTTGCAAAATATATGTATGTAATGAAACGTTTTTGAATGATAAGATCGAATTGAACAAATGCTATTCACAGAGACCGCTTTTCTAATAAAGTAGTATAAGCATGTGTTCAACTACATTTAAAATTTTAGGCACTGCTAAGGAACAACACCAGTTCTCGTAAACAAGAGACCTGAACTGCAGTTCTCGTATACGATCACAGAGACCGCTTTTCTAATAAAGTAGTATAAGCATGTGTTCAACTACATTTAAAATTTTAGGCACTGCTAAGGAACAACACCAGTTCTCGTAAACAAGAGACCTGAACTGCAGTTCTCGTATACGAGATAACTGAACACCAGTACTCGCAGATGAAAGAACTGAACACAAATTTTCATAGATGAGAAATCTGTAAATCTGTGTTCTCATTAAAAAAATGTATGTTCTCGCAAAGGAAATTGTAGGGGAAGGGTCGTTAAAGTGGCCCAGTAAGGTAAATTGGTCACCTTTCAAAATTAAATGAATTTATGTGATCCATCTGTTGACAGTGCATGAATATAATTCATTGCACGATGCCATATTGCTTCAAAAAACATTAGAACGGTTTTTACGCGCGGAAAGATTTTACAAAAATAGTGCTTTGTGTGATGTTTGGTGTAATATGTGGAGTATCCATAAGGGATTTCCCCACGTTAAAAAAAAAGTTTAAGAACTTGGTTATAAAGGTTAATAAAAAAAATTCTTATTATTTGTTAAAAAGTTTTTATTTAATACGCTATAGGTTTTTGCCTTTGACTACAATAATATCTGATGTTAAATGTCTATGTGATCTAAAATGGTAAACAAGTCAAATCTGGTGGGGACTGGATTTCAAGTAAAGTTGCTGGAACACTCGAACGGGTTCTTAGCGACAGACTTACAATAATATCTAGCCAGGCGGACTTAGAATAAACTCTACCATCATGATGTAGTTTCATCACGATATCTTCCTTCACTAGAAGCTCTGATTCAATAGTCAATATTCGAACCTACTTCTATCGACGCTGAATCTGAACACGCTCTCAACTACGTCATCATCGTTTCGAATGATGTACTCCAATAACTTCCTCATTGAGGTAGTAATCCAGAATGAATGAATATGGGGGTGTAAGAGGTGTCGAATAACATCATAAGACTTGAGACACCCAAGCCAACCTCATCTTCACGTGGTACACCCTGCTGATTAACGAACGAGGCAATGGCGAAAGCGGGGTGGTAGGATTTTACAGCCTGACTGGGTCGCAACCACCATGTATATCGCAAAAAAACCCGTCATAGTGATTCGCTTCTGCGGGTCGCGTTTCGGGATCAGCCTGTGCATATCCAGGTTTTCGCAGGCTGGCATGACAGCGGCGACCGGCGATGGATAATGTGTCTCTCGGTGGTCGCCATTGTTTTTGGATTGTACTGTGCTTATCATCAGGTATAGTACAGTCACGCAGTGCCGTGCTACAATATGTCCTTACAGTGGCCGTTTAAAGACACTAACATTTTATGATATATTTGTCCGTAAACGATAAAGCTATAAATGCCATGACTATTTAATGTTCTGTCATTTTCTACACTGAAGGGTGCTAGAGAAAAAGATTCGTTATTTATTATCTTTTAATGACATTTAAAAAGACTATAGGTTAGTAGACCATGTTTTAAAGGGGTTGCTGACCTACTCAATCTGCAGTAGGTTAGGTATTGCAGTTGATACTTTTTTTGTTAAGACCGTTTACATTTTATGTAAAATATGTTGCGGCAATACCTAACCTACTGCAGATTGAGTAGGTCAGCAACCCCTTTAAAACATGGTCTATTTTGTTTTTTAGTGTTTTATTGTTTTTCTATTTTCCGGTAAAAGACATTTCGTAATAAATTATGAATTTCGTGGGTATAATTAATTTGGAAGAAATAGATAAATTAAACAATTTTAGAGATTCACAGGTAAATCATAACTACTACTATATGACGCTACTGACATTTGACAATGTATTGAATCTGAAATTGTACTGTTGTTCCATTTCACGCACTTTGACGTAATATATAAATCTTATAAATTGCTTATATTAACAATTACATCATTTTATTTTAACTAAAATGTCACAATGATAACCAATTTAACTTATAATTAGTAAATGTTAATGAAGAACTAAACAAAAATATTATTCAAAAAATGAGAATGTTTGCAAAATATATGTATGTAATGAAACGTTTTTGAATGATAAGATCGAATTGAACAAATGCTATTCACAGAGACCGCTTTTCTAATAAAGTAGTATAAGCATGTGTTCAACTACATTTAAAATTTTAGGCACTGCTAAGGAACAACACCAGTTCTCGTAAACAAGAGACCTGAACTGCAGTTCTCGTATACGAGATAACTGAACACCAGTACTCGCAGATGAAAGAACTGAACACAAATTTTCATAGATGAGAAATCTGTAAATCTGTGTTCTCATTAAAAAAATGTATGTTCTCGCAAAGGAAATTGTAGGGGAAGGGTCGTTAAAGTGGCCCAGTAAGGTAAATTGGTCACCTTTCAAAATTAAATGAATTTATGTGATCCATCTGTTGACAGTGCATGAATATAATTCATTGCACGATGCCATATTGCTTCAAAAAACATTAGAACGGTTTTTACGCGCGGAAAGATTTTACAAAAATAGTGCTTTGTGTGATGTTTGGTGTAATATGAGTACTTCAAACATTGTACTACATTATTGTGATCACTATAGATTAAAAACAGTGCAATACCCTATCGCTTTAGTCCCTCTAACTACCTATTTATCTCATAGTAAAATACAACAATATAACAGCATTTATTATTTTTATAGTTTCTTCTTTAGTTAAGTTCCGTTTCGGATAAAGTAGCCTGGTCTGTAGGTAAGTAAAGTAAGACATGGTAAGACATGAAGATAGATGGATTCGCTGTTTTGGTTGTAGACGATGGGCTGATCAAGGCATGTTCAGGCTGTGATGACGAAGATGATGTCTTCCTCTGAGAACTTTGTTCATAAGCCTTGCGATTTCCCAATGAATAATTAAAATGCTGATTTAATATGTTCCTCGGTAAAATTACATACTTAAAACTTTATTAGATGTAATTGATTTAAAGTTAACTATCTAAAACTAAGTAAAACTCAAATAAAACTTTATAACTAAATAATAGCAATGTTTTATTCACACTAGATTCCTTTACCCACATTTATGCTTTATGTAGACCATTTTTACCCGACCTGGGTAGGTAAAGTGGTCAATTTCCCATTTCGTCTTTGAACGCAAAATATATTATGCTTAACTAGATAAACTTTAAAATATCAATAAGATGTTAAAACTATTATATGTTAATTAGAGATAATAAATTAACATAAAAAAATATGATATTTACAAAACTGGCAGTCCTTCAAAGCTTAGGGTGGCCATTTTACGCGACTCTCCCCTATATTCTCGAAAATCTGTTCTTGTAGAAAAACGCATGTTCTCAAAGATAGTCTCATGTTCTTGTAGAGAACCGCATGCTCTCGCGGAGAATCGCATGTTCTCGTGGAGAATCACATGTTCTAGAAGAGGATTGCATGTTCTACAAGAATCTCGAAGGTTTTGTATATTCTAGAGTATACGTATAGACTTAAAAAATACATTAAAAATTACTAATCAGTTTGCATAAGCTAATAAGCTGGCCACAGATTATTCGTACCTCAACTTTCCTGGCGTGGAAGTTTTTTTAATATTAATTCGATTTAAATTCTATTCGAACCGTTGTATACTCGAGTATAAGTAACAAAGTTTTTTTTGAACATACGTAATTGGCCTGAGGGATTGCCGCAACATATTTTACATAAAATGTAAACGGTCTTAACAAAAAAAGTATCAACTCTATATCAATCGTCTCTGGAGAGCGTTGGTGGCTACATAAAAAACAGAGAAATATTTTGTTTTTTAGTGTTTTATTGTTTTTCTATTTTCCGGTAAAAGACATTTCGTAATAAATTATGAATTTCGTGGGTATAATTAATTTGGAAGAAATAGATAAATTAAACAATTTTAGAGATTCACAGGTAAATCATAACTACTACTATATGACGCTACTGACATTTGACAATGTATTGAATCTGAAATTGTACTGTTGTTCCATTTCACGCACTTTGACGTAATATATAAATCTTATAAATTGCTTATATTAACAATTACATCATTTTATTTTAACTAAAATGTCACAATGATAACCAATTTAACTTATAATTAGTAAATGTTAATGAAGAACTAAACAAAAATATTATTCAAAAAATGAGAATGTTTGCAAAATATATGTATGTAATGAAACGTTTTTGAATGATAAGATCGAATTGAACAAATGCTATTCACAGAGACCGCTTTTCTAATAAAGTAGTATAAGCATGTGTTCAACTACATTTAAAATTTTAGGCACTGCTAAGGAACAACACCAGTTCTCGTAAACAAGAGACCTGAACTGCAGTTCTCGTATACGAGATAACTGAACACCAGTACTCGCAGATGAAAGAACTGAACACAAATTTTCATAGATGAGAAATCTGTAAATCTGTGTTCTCATTAAAAAAATGTATGTTCTCGCAAAGGAAATTGTAGGGGAAGGGTCGTTAAAGTGGCCCAGTAAGGTAAATTGGTCACCTTTCAAAATTAAATGAATTTATGTGATCCATCTGTTGACAGTGCATGAATATAATTCATTGCACGATGCCATATTGCTTCAAAAAACATTAGAACGGTTTTTACGCGCGGAAAGATTTTACAAAAATAGTGCTTTGTGTGATGTTTGGTGTAATATGAGTACTTCAAACATTGTACTACATTATTGTGATCACTATAGATTAAAAACAGTGCAATACCCTATCGCTTTAGTCCCTCTAACTACCTATTTATCTCATAGTAAAATACAACAATATAACAGCATTTATTATTTTTATAGTTTCTTCTTTAGTTAAGTTCCGTTTCGGATAAAGTAGCCTGGTCTGTAGGTAAGTAAAGTAAGACATGGTAAGACATGAAGATAGATGGATTCGCTGTTTTGGTTGTAGACGATGGGCTGATCAAGGCATGTTCAGGCTGTGATGACGAAGATGATGTCTTCCTCTGAGAACTTTGTTCATAAGCCTTGCGATTTCCCAATGAATAATTAAAATGCTGATTTAATATGTTCCTCGGTAAAATTACATACTTAAAACTTTATTAGATGTAATTGATTTAAAGTTAACTATCTAAAACTAAGTAAAACTCAAATAAAACTTTATAACTAAATAATAGCAATGTTTTATTCACACTAGATTCCTTTACCCACATTTATGCTTTATGTAGACCATTTTTACCCGACCTGGGTAGGTAAAGTGGTCAATTTCCCATTTCGTCTTTGAACGCAAAATATATTATGCTTAACTAGATAAACTTTAAAATATCAATAAGATGTTAAAACTATTATATGTTAATTAGAGATAATAAATTAACATAAAAAAATATGATATTTACAAAACTGGCAGTCCTTCAAAGCTTAGGGTGGCCATTTTACGCGACTCTCCCCTATATTCTCGAAAATCTGTTCTTGTAGAAAAACGCATGTTCTCAAAGATAGTCTCATGTTCTTGTAGAGAACCGCATGCTCTCGCGGAGAATCGCATGTTCTCGTGGAGAATCACATGTTCTAGAAGAGGATTGCATGTTCTACAAGAATCTCGAAGGTTTTGTATATTCTAGAGTATACGTATAGACTTAAAAAATACATTAAAAATTACTAATCAGTTTGCATAAGCTAATAAGCTGGCCACAGATTATTCGTACCTCAACTTTCCTGGCGTGGAAGTTTTTTTAATATTAATTCGATTTAAATTCTATTCGAACCGTTGTATACTCGAGTATAAGTAACAAAGTTTTTTTTGAACATACGTAATTGGCCTGAGGGACCTTCACAGATTCACCGGACTACTAAGGCGAGCGTTTAAGACACTCAGCCGCTTGGCAACAAAAAGGCCAAACCTCTCTTTTTTTTTCGAACTGAATACGTTATTCACCTGCTTCAGCTTTACAGCTTCACCGTACTACAGGCCGAATCTCGGTTTCGCCTATTACTTTGAAAACAACATCGCGAATATTTTTAAGCTAAACCGTCTAGGGCTTAGATTCTAAGTTATACATACCTGTATATTAGGGTGGCCCAAATAAGACGTAATTTTTTTGTTTCGAGTCTCGTATCACAATATGTAAATTTATAATATTTTAAGAGTCCCCTGCAAACGGCAGATCGTATTGAATCTGAAATTGTACTGTTGTTCCATTTTACGCACTTTGACGTAATATATAAATCTTATAAATTGCTTATATTAACAATTACATCATTTTATTTTAACTAAAATGTCACAATGATAACCAATTTAACTTATAATTAGTAAATGTTAATGAAGAACTAAACAAAAATATTATTCAAAAAATGAGAATGTTTGCAAAATATATGTATGTAATGAAACGTTTTTGAATGATAAGATCGAATTGAACAAATGCTATTCACAGAGACCGCTTTTCTTAAACAAAAATATTATTCAAAAAATGAGAATGTTTGCAAAATATATGTATGTAATGAAACGTTTTTGAATGATAAGATCGAATTGAACAAATGCTATTCACAGAGACCGCTTTTCTAATAAAGTAGTATAAGCATGTGTTCAACTACATTTAAAATTTTAGGCACTGCTAAGGAACAACACCAGTTCTCGTAAACAAGAGACCTGAACTGCAGTTCTCGTATACGAGATAACTGAACACCAGTACTCGCAGATGAAAGAACTGAACACAAATTTTCATAGATGAGAAATCTGTAAATCTGTGTTCTCATTAAAAAAATGTATGTTCTCGCAAAGGAAATTGTAGGGGAAGGGTCGTTAAAGTGGCCCAGTAAGGTAAATTGGTCACCTTTCAAAATTAAATGAATTTATGTGATCCATCTGTTGACAGTGCATGAATATAATTCATTGCACGATGCCATATTGCTTCAAAAAACATTAGAACGGTTTTTACGCGCGGAAAGATTTTACAAAAATAGTGCTTTGTGTGATGTTTGGTGTAATATGAGTACTTCAAACATTGTACTACATTATTGTGATCACTATAGATTAAAAACAGTGCAATACCCTATCGCTTTAGTCCCTCTAACTACCTATTTATCTCATAGTAAAATACAACAATATAACAGCATTTATTATTTTTATAGTTTCTTCTTTAGTTAAGTTCCGTTTCGGATAAAGTAGCCTGGTCTGTAGGTAAGTAAAGTAAGACATGGTAAGACATGAAGATAGATGGATTCGCTGTTTTGGTTGTAGACGATGGGCTGATCAAGGCATGTTCAGGCTGTGATGACGAAGATGATGTCTTCCTCTGAGAACTTTGTTCATAAGCCTTGCGATTTCCCAATGAATAATTAAAATGCTGATTTAATATGTTCCTCGGTAAAATTACATACTTAAAACTTTATTAGATGTAATTGATTTAAAGTTAACTATCTAAAACTAAGTAAAACTCAAATAAAACTTTATAACTAAATAATAGCAATGTTTTATTCACACTAGATTCCTTTACCCACATTTATGCTTTATGTAGACCATTTTTACCCGACCTGGGTAGGTAAAGTGGTCAATTTCCCATTTCGTCTTTGAACGCAAAATATATTATGCTTAACTAGATAAACTTTAAAATATCAATAAGATGTTAAAACTATTATATGTTAATTAGAGATAATAAATTAACATAAAAAAATATGATATTTACAAAACTGGCAGTCCTTCAAAGCTTAGGGTGGCCATTTTACGCGACTCTCCCCTATATTCTCGAAAATCTGTTCTTGTAGAAAAACGCATGTTCTCAAAGATAGTCTCATGTTCTTGTAGAGAACCGCATGCTCTCGCGGAGAATCGCATGTTCTCGTGGAGAATCACATGTTCTAGAAGAGGATTGCATGTTCTACAAGAATCTCGAAGGTTTTGTATATTCTAGAGTATACGTATAGACTTAAAAAATACATTAAAAATTACTAATCAGTTTGCATAAGCTAATAAGCTGGCCACAGATTATTCGTACCTCAACTTTCCTGGCGTGGAAGTTTTTTTAATATTAATTCGATTTAAATTCTATTCGAACCGTTGTATACTCGAGTATAAGTAACAAAGTTTTTTTTGAACATACGTAATTGGCCTGAGGGACCTTCACAGATTCACCGGACTACTAAGGCGAGCGTTTAAGACACTCAGCCGCTTGGCAACAAAAAGGCCAAACCTCTCTTTTTTTTTCGAACTGAATACGTTATTCACCTGCTTCAGCTTTACAGCTTCACCGTACTACAGGCCGAATCTCGGTTTCGCCTATTACTTTGAAAACAACATCGCGAATATTTTTAAGCTAAACCGTCTAGGGCTTAGATTCTAAGTTATACATACCTGTATATTAGGGTGGCCCAAATAAGACGTAATTTTTTTGTTTCGAGTCTCGTATCACAATATGTAAATTTATAATATTTTAAGAGTCCCCTGCAAACGGCAGATCAAAAAAAATTAAAATTTCGACTTGAGATTCTCAGGATCGTTATCATTTTTCTTGTAGAAAAAAAATTAAATAATGATAAAATAATTAAACAAAAAAAAAACGTTTTTTTACGATTTTGGAAATTTTTAAAAATTTGTTTTTGACCTGCCGGTTTTTGCCGGATTTTTATAACATAAATTTCTCAATCATATTGATTTAATTAATTGTCATCATTATTGTTTTATCTAAATAAGATAATTATGTGTACCAATATTTTCCAGTCCATCAAATACCAAGTTTTTTTTATATCATAGGAGGCAAACGAGCGAGCGGTTCTCCTGATGTTAAGTGATCACCACCGCCCATGATTTTTTAATATTAATTCGATTTAAATTCTATTCGAACCGTTGTATACTCGAGTATAAGTAACAAAGTTTTTTTTGAACATACGTAATTGGCCTGAGGGACCTTCACAGATTCTCCGGACTACTAAGGCGAGCGTTTAAGACACACAGTGCATGAATATAATTCATTGCACGATGCCATATTGCTTCAAAAAACATTAGAACGGTTTTTACGCGCGGAAAGATTTTACAAAAATAGTGCTTTGTGTGATGTTTGGTGTAATATGAGTACTTCAAACATTGTACTACATTATTGTGATCACTATAGATTAAAAACAGTGCAATACCCTATCGCTTTAGTCCCTCTAACTACCTATTTATCTCATAGTAAAATACAACAATATAACAGCATTTATTATTTTTATAGTTTCTTCTTTAGTTAAGTTCCGTTTCGGATAAAGTAGCCTGGTCTGTAGGTAAGTAAAGTAAGACATGGTAAGACATGAAGATAGATGGATTCGCTGTTTTGGTTGTAGACGATGGGCTGATCAAGGCATGTTCAGGCTGTGATGACGAAGATGATGTCTTCCTCTGAGAACTTTGTTCATAAGCCTTGCGATTTCCCAATGAATAATTAAAATGCTGATTTAATATGTTCCTCGGTAAAATTACATACTTAAAACTTTATTAGATGTAATTGATTTAAAGTTAACTATCTAAAACTAAGTAAAACTCAAATAAAACTTTATAACTAAATAATAGCAATGTTTTATTCACACTAGATTCCTTTACCCACATTTATGCTTTATGTAGACCATTTTTACCCGACCTGGGTAGGTAAAGTGGTCAATTTCCCATTTCGTCTTTGAACGCAAAATATATTATGCTTAACTAGATAAACTTTAAAATATCAATAAGATGTTAAAACTATTATATGTTAATTAGAGATAATAAATTAACATAAAAAAATATGATATTTACAAAACTGGCAGTCCTTCAAAGCTTAGGGTGGCCATTTTACGCGACTCTCCCCTATATTCTCGAAAATCTGTTCTTGTAGAAAAACGCATGTTCTCAAAGATAGTCTCATGTTCTTGTAGAGAACCGCATGCTCTCGCGGAGAATCGCATGTTCTCGTGGAGAATCACATGTTCTAGAAGAGGATTGCATGTTCTACAAGAATCTCGAAGGTTTTGTATATTCTAGAGTATACGTATAGACTTAAAAAATACATTAAAAATTACTAATCAGTTTGCATAAGCTAATAAGCTGGCCACAGATTATTCGTACCTCAACTTTCCTGGCGTGGAAGTTTTTTTAATATTAATTCGATTTAAATTCTATTCGAACCGTTGTATACTCGAGTATAAGTAACAAAGTTTTTTTTGAACATACGTAATTGGCCTGAGGGACCTTCACAGATTCACCGGACTACTAAGGCGAGCGTTTAAGACACTCAGCCGCTTGGCAACAAAAAGGCCAAACCTCTCTTTTTTTTTCGAACTGAATACGTTATTCACCTGCTTCAGCTTTACAGCTTCACCGTACTACAGGCCGAATCTCGGTTTCGCCTATTACTTTGAAAACAACATCGCGAATATTTTTAAGCTAAACCGTCTAGGGCTTAGATTCTAAGTTATACATACCTGTATATTAGGGTGGCCCAAATAAGACGTAATTTTTTTGTTTCGAGTCTCGTATCACAATATGTAAATTTATAATATTTTAAGAGTCCCCTGCAAACGGCAGATCAAAAAAAATTAAAATTTCGACTTGAGATTCTCAGGATCGTTATCATTTTTCTTGTAGAAAAAAAATTAAATAATGATAAAATAATTAAACAAAAAAAAAACGTTTTTTTACGATTTTGGAAATTTTTAAAAATTTGTTTTTGACCTGCCGGTTTTTGCCGGATTTTTATAACATAAATTTACATATTTTGACACGAGATTCGAAAAAAAATTTGTTTCTTCTGGGCCTCCCTACTGTATATGTTAATAAGTCACACATTTGTACATGTGTAACTCATTAATGTTTACTTGTATTTCGAATTTGATTAAACTAACCAAGTTCGATAAATCAAAGCAAAAAAGAAAACCTATCCACTATATGTGTGTACGTATGTGGGGTGATCTGTGCTATTTTTTTTTTCTCGAAGTGACTACGCTATTGACCTGGCAGGGTCTTCACAGCTTCACCGGACTACTAAGTCTTGTCTTTACGACGCAACTTTGGAAATATTTCGCAATATTTCAACTCAGCCCATTAAAGTAGGTTGAAAAATTTATTTTGTTCAAAACGTTATAAAAATAATTGTTCAACAATTAACTATTACTACACAAATTAAAAATTAAATAACAGATTTTCCTTTTTGTTACATATTTAATATTTAATGATTTACGTATCTATACGTATATCTGTTAAACTGTGTAAAGAAATTAATAAAATAAATATTGATTTTGTTATTTCTACTTGCCGTTATATCTATGACCTTATAGTTAGTTACTTTATGAAATCACCGGAAACTGTCGTGACGGTTATTTACGTGCACAAGGTTTGACGTAGCGGCATCGAAAAAGATCAAACGAAATTTCTACATACATTACAATAAATTAATTCATTTTTTATCACTACTTCATTGGTAATTGTTATTGTTACGACTGTAAAGAGAAATATCTATAGATATATTATTATCGTTAAAATACTTGTTACGGAACCTGATAATAGATTAGAAATCAACGAAGTTATTGATGGACGATCGTCATACTCTTAAAAGGGTGTGAGCTATTAATGAATGAAACTGTCATTATGAAAATACCGAGTTATGGATCGTTTGTGTGATTTTAACCATCTTGTAGAAAATTCGTACTTATAAGCAATAAAAAAATGAGTCGCTACATTTCAAAACTAGCTGTACCCGCGACTTCGTTCGCGTCGAACTGTCCATGTGTGAAAGGCATAAATAATCCAGTATAACATAGAACTTAAAGTAATCCTTATAAAATATGTCTTTTTTTAAAGGCCCCATTTTTCCCCCTGACATTATCCGAGACTTTATTTAGAATATGTAAATTTCTTTCAACTTCTTCTTTTTTTTTGCAAATTTTCTCAATTGCGGAGAGGTATCGTAACGTACGGGCCGCTCCAAGTCGCCCCCGACCACGACCTCGTCGTCGTCGCAATCATCTCGCGTGCCCCGCAACGCAACGCAACGACCTCCTTGGCCGCCATTCTCGTCCTTATCATAGAGGGCGTCCTCGGTTCCGCGCTGCGGCATGAACCCATATTATCGCACGCTGAGTTTTGGCAGCAGATGCCACCGAAACCGGCGAACCAGTAGCTTTTCAAGAAACTTTTCCAGCACTGGGAGTAAGCCGATAGGGCGGTACGACTCCGCTGTCGTATAATCCCCCCTCGTCTTTGAACGCAAAATATATTATGCTTAACTAGATAAACTTTAAAATATCAATAAGATGTTAAAACTATTATATGTTAATTAGAGATAATAAATTAACATAAAAAAATATGATATTTACAAAACTGGCAGTCCTTCAAAGCTTAGGGTGGCCATTTTACGCGACTCTCCCCTATATTCTCGAAAATCTGTTCTTGTAGAAAAACGCATGTTCTCAAAGATAGTCTCATGTTCTTGTAGAGAACCGCATGCTCTCGCGGAGAATCGCATGTTCTCGTGGAGAATCACATGTTCTAGAAGAGGATTGCATGTTCTACAAGAATCTCGAAGGTTTTGTATATTCTAGAGTATACGTATAGACTTAAAAAATACATTAAAAATTACTAATCAGTTTGCATAAGCTAATAAGCTGGCCACAGATTATTCGTACCTCAACTTTCCTGGCGTGGAAGTTTTTTTAATATTAATTCGATTTAAATTCTATTCGAACCGTTGTATACTCGAGTATAAGTAACAAAGTTTTTTTTGAACATACGTAATTGGCCTGAGGGACCTTCACAGATTCACCGGACTACTAAGGCGAGCGTTTAAGACACTCAGCCGCTTGGCAACAAAAAGGCCAAACCTCTCTTTTTTTTTCGAACTGAATACGTTATTCACCTGCTTCAGCTTTACAGCTTCACCGTACTACAGGCCGAATCTCGGTTTCGCCTATTACTTTGAAAACAACATCGCGAATATTTTTAAGCTAAACCGTCTAGGGCTTAGATTCTAAGTTATACATACCTGTATATTAGGGTGGCCCAAATAAGACGTAATTTTTTTGTTTCGAGTCTCGTATCACAATATGTAAATTTATAATATTTTAAGAGTCCCCTGCAAACGGCAGATCAAAAAAAATTAAAATTTCGACTTGAGATTCTCAGGATCGTTATCATTTTTCTTGTAGAAAAAAAATTAAATAATGATAAAATAATTAAACAAAAAAAAAACGTTTTTTTACGATTTTGGAAATTTTTAAAAATTTGTTTTTGACCTGCCGGTTTTTGCCGGATTTTTATAACATAAATTTACATATTTTGACACGAGATTCGAAAAAAAATTTGTTTCTTCTGGGCCTCCCTACTGTATATGTTAATAAGTCACACATTTGTACATGTGTAACTCATTAATGTTTACTTGTATTTCGAATTTGATTAAACTAACCAAGTTCGATAAATCAAAGCAAAAAAGAAAACCTATCCACTATATGTGTGTACGTATGTGGGGTGATCTGTGCTATTTTTTTTTTCTCGAAGTGACTACGCTATTGACCTGGCAGGGTCTTCACAGCTTCACCGGACTACTAAGGTTGGCGCTTAAGGCACTCAACCGATAGGGTGATCTGTGCTGAATCACTGTATCATGCTAGCAACATACTCGAGGACTCCGCCCCGAGGGACGAACCTAGGCTCTAAATGTTATCTCCATAGCCACAGCTGCGTGGGCACTAGCACGCACAGTTTAGAGAGGTCGATTTAAAATGATGTTCAGGGTGCCGTAGGCGGGATGGAAATAAGCACTCAACGGGATTGCGAAAGCAAATTCTAATAGCGTAAAGTCCTAGTGATTCGGTCATTTAGAGAGGGATACACATAAAAACGCGGATTTATTGTAGCCATAACTAAAGTGATTTATTTAGCAGAGACATAGGCGTGTGTGAGGCGATCTCTGTTTACCGTAATGCCAGGGAATCTTGAGATTAGGTTAAGCAAGTCGAGATCTTTGTCATTGTTTACCATCGCATTGAAAGTGTTAAGCTCCGGTATATCGTGTAAAAGGGTCAATTGGGTCAACCAGTCGATACCGGCGAGTGAGAAGAAGGAGGTTTAACGTTCTGAGGCTGAGACTAAGGCTTGATTTTGGGCCTTTGAGATGCTGCCGGGCATGGGTTGTGCTAGACAAGCTAGGGAAAGTTTCTGTGAACATTAAAAGCGGAGGTTCTGACTAGACTCGACGGGATTGCCTATTTGGGCTACCTGGAATGCTTCGTGAGCAGCGAGCGTGGTTTTATATAGAAATGTAAATATAATACTTGTCTTTAGGATGCAGTTTTGGAAATATTTCGCGATATTTCAACTCAGCAAACTAAAGTAGGTTAAAAAACTTATTATTATTATTATTATTTTATTCACAAATTTTAAAAATAATCCATCAATATTTAACGATATACTACAAAAATAAAAATTAAATAACAGATTCTCCATTTTGTTATATATTCAAAATACATAATTTACGTACCTATAAGTATATCTGTTAAACTGTGTAAATAAATTAAGAAAATAAATATTTATTTTTTTACTTCTACTTGCTGTTATATCTATTTCCTTATAGCTATAATATTCCATGAAATCACCGGAAACTGTCGCGACGGTTCTTTACCCGTACAAGGTTTGATGTAGCGGTATCAAAAAAGATCAAACGAAAGTTCTACATACATTACAATAAATTAATTCATTTTTTATCACTACTTCATTGGTAATTGTTATTGTTACGACTGTAAAGAGAAATATCTATAGATATATTATTATCGTTAAAATACTTGTTACGGAACCTGATAATAGATTAGAAATCAACGAAGTTATTGATGGACGATCGTCATACTCTTAAAAGGGTGTGAGCTATTAATGAATGAAACTGTCATTATGAAAATACCGAGTTATGGATCGTTTGTGTGATTTTAACCATCTTGTAGAAAATTCGTACTTATAAGCAATAAAAAAATGAGTCGCTACATTTCAAAACTAGCTGTACCCGCGACTTCGTTCGCGTCGAACTGTCCATGTGTGAAAGGCATAAATAATCCAGTATAACATAGAACTTAAAGTAATCCTTATAAAATATGTCTTTTTTTAAAGGCCCCATTTTTCCCCCTGACATTATCCGAGACTTTATTTAGAATATGTAAATTTCTTTCAACTTCTTCTTTTTTTTTGCAAATTTTCTCAATTGCGGAGAGGTATCGTAACGTACGGGCCGCTCCAAGTCGCCCCCGACCACGACCTCGTCGTCGTCGCAATCATCTCGCGTGCCCCGCAACGCAACGCAACGACCTCCTTGGCCGCCATTCTCGTCCTTATCATAGAGGGCGTCCTCGGTTCCGCGCTGCGGCATGAACCCATATTATCGCACGCTGAGTTTTGGCAGCAGATGCCACCGAAACCGGCGAACCAGTAGCTTTTCAAGAAACTTTTCCAGCACTGGGAGTAAGCCGATAGGGCGGTACGACTCCGCTGTCGTATAATCCCCCCTACCTGGCTTCCAGAGGATGCACATATGTGCGATTTTCTAGGGTTTGGGGAAGTGGCCAGCTCTTACAAATCGCCTGGAACAGTTCTACGTCCTCCCAAGAACCGCATGCGTGCTAATGTCGGCGGTTGACCGACCCCCATTGGGGGTCTTCTGTGGGTGAAAGTCCTTCACCACCTATAGAACCTCTCCACGAGTGAACGCCTGTCAACAATCCCACGAGAGCTATATGGAGGACCCCCTCGGTCACCGCCCTGGTGGCTCTCTGGTCATCTGTTTCGGCCTCCACAGTGTCCGTTGGAAAGAGCGTGGTCGCGAGGTACTCGACCCATCCCTTCAGGTCAAGTGTTTCTCTGTTGGGATCCGTGAGTAG
The DNA here is from genome assembly GCA_015888305.1 of Antheraea pernyi. Classification (NCBI taxonomy): domain Eukaryota; kingdom Metazoa; phylum Arthropoda; class Insecta; order Lepidoptera; family Saturniidae; genus Antheraea; species Antheraea pernyi. The sequence goes on along the minus strand of MU160160.1, from coordinate 22,046 downwards.
TACCTCCTCTCGTCGCCGTTCTGTTTTCCTCAGACGCTGTCCGAGTAGTAGACTCTCCCGTTTCTGTGCCGAGCGAAATTCCGTCCAGCGTCTGGTCTGGGCTTCCGCTGCCAGTCGCTGTAATTCTCGAGAGTATCATGCTAGTCTTTGGCGACGTATGGCCTCCTGCTGGAAAGGGCGCAATGGACTCTCCTCTTGCGGCGTCTTACCTCATTTATGAGGGAGTTTAGGTCCACTGACCACCAGCGGAGGCGAGCTAATCCCCTCTTCCCGCGTGCCTTTGGTATCACCAATAAAATATGTTTGCAAAGCTTCTGTTTACACAATGTTATTAGTTAAGTTTCCTGGGGCATATACAAAAATATTGGCGGGATCGCTCACTCGAGATAAAGCTACGTACAGCTAACCGTAAAGTAGCCGGTAGTGAGGTCCACGCCCGCAGTGCGTAGTGTCTGTCCTTGTGCTTTATTAATGGTCATACTAAAGCAGACGTTGATAGGAAATTGCACACGTTTGAATCGAAGAAGAAAATTATTGGGTATGAGCGGAACCCGAAGAATAAATATGTATTCCCTGGTCCTACTCGCCGTTAAAACTTGCCATACAGAGCTAAGAAGTTTCTCGAATCGTCACTCTTTTTATGCTACATTAAACTGATTGAATAAAAACTTGAGAAGAAACCATTTTGCACTAAGTGGGAGGCAGTCTAACTTTTTCTTCTACTTTTGGAAATCTATTTTCATCAATATCAAGTAATAAATTGGAAAACTCTTGTGCACTTCGATTGCCCCCTCTTTTAGCAAGCATGTTGGTAGTCAAATGCAGACCAGTAATACTGGGCCAGAGAATTGAACGCTTGAGACAGGCTCTAACTTCGTCAGCTCTTGTACATTGTGACACTACAGGCAGCGTCTGTCTGAAATCTCCACAAAACAGCACTGTTACGCCAGCCATCAGTCTGCTATTTTGTCGTATATCTTGAAGGGTCCTATTAACCACCTCTACTGCCTTGTGATGTACCATTACTCATCCCATACAATTAGATAACAATCTCACAAAACGCATGCTTTGTCACTTTTTCTCGACATGTCGCAAACTGGTGTTTCAATGATGTCTAACTGTATGAATATTTTAAAAGTAGTATGTGCGAACTCTACCTCCAGGTAGTAATGTGGCTGCTATACCTGACGATGCCACAGCTAGTGCAATCTTACCTTGGCTTTGTATTTGAGCCAAAACCACTTTGGTTAGAAAGGTTTTTCCAGTTCCACCGGGTGCATCCAAGAAAAACATTTCTCCTAAGTTGTTCATCGTGCTTTCATAAACTCGATATAAGATGCACCGCTGTTTCGTGGCGTTTCTATAATTACCACGGAGTCATAGCTAGTTTCTACGTTATACTCTCTGTTGCCACGCTGCGTTCCGTTTGCGTTTCATGCGGGTTCGGGCAAACCATAGCTTGCAAGAGGATTTCCACCTATGGATAGAACTGTATCCCCAATAGCACGCAAACAAAGGTTTAGAGACAAATCACGACACAGTTCGACTCTCGAAATATCCTCTGCCAAATTTTCTAGGTATTTTGCCAAATTTGTGGAGCATTGGACAGACCGCAGAAAACTGACATTACTAAAAATAAATGGCATAAACGACATGGACTATCACTTACGCAAGTCCCAGCAAGTGTATCGTCCCAGTGTTGGCCATCATCCAGCAAGTGTCACGCTCGGCAAGCGGCTTGAAAAGTAGGATGCTCCACATTATCGACTTTTCGAATCACTTCACACACACGAAACGAAGCGGGACCACGTACCATGTGTAAATGTAAGCGCAAGTAATAACATTTAGAGTTTATTAGGATGCACAGTATCAACTCTCCAAAGGATATGCTCTTTAAAAACTCCTGAAACGCCTTCTACTGCAGTGCATCTTCTCCAGTGATTAAAAATACCTCGCTGTTTGTCATATGTATAGTACGCAGGTACTTTTTCATTAGTTAACATTTGAGCACTTTTCCTTTTCACATTTGTCCGTTTCACATAACCCGAAAAAGCCCAGTGATGTCTGTGTTAGCCTGTTGCGGTAACCTACGGCGATACAATGGATAACTGTCTTCGCCTGTTACTGTTTGATTGACTTGTGCTCTGAGATATCTTTTTGTGCAGCGTCCATCACGCATGCAAGATGAATCAGTATTGAGTGCACCGCAAGGACCGTGCACCATGTGTGTCTTAACGATGTTAAACAATATAGAATCCCCGTTAGAATCTGGGAACTCCCCTCTTTTTATGTTAACGACATCATTAGGACGTATCTTTTCTTGTAGCCACAATAAGATGTGTGTGTGAGGTAATCCTCTCTTCTGCCATTCAACACTATACATATGATAGAGTGACACGCCGAATATATTTTCTTTAGTAAGTAGATCCATCATTCGTTTCAGTTTTATATGAAATACTCTAAGTATGATAATATATCTATCATATGAAGCTTATCCTTGGAAAAGTTCTTCAGTAATTTCTGTCCATTTTGGATTGATAGTAAATAAACATGTCTGGTCATACTTTCATACTTTCTTGCAAGATATGTAGTGGTTAATCTCAAAGAACCCTACTAACTTTAATATTACTGTGACTCTCTTGCCCACCTGTATTTAAATCATGACTAATCTTTGTGATTTTATCATAAAACTAGCTGTCAGCCGCGGCTCCGCACGCGTTTTTTTTAATGTATTAAAGAAATGTAAAATTGTAATTGTAAGTGTGTACATTACAGAAATGCTTTTTCAAAAACATTTGTAACTACGACACGCACGCCACCTAATGTAGCATGTAACGTGAACATTAGATATGTGAATATGAATATGACATTCCTCTTTCTTTATCCAATCTATTCTCCTATGGAATGCGCTTCCTTATGAAATCAGGATGTCATCTAACCGTTTCAGTTTTAAAGTCAGGGTACGTCGGCTTTATCAGTCTCAGTTATCAGAATTATCAGGTTAATGCTGTATTTAGTACTTGATGTTGACTTATTATACTTTTATTTATGTATGATGTTGTTATATGTATGTATATATGTAGTATATCGGTGTTGATATTTTATTTATATATTGTTATATTAAATAGGTTAAACATAATTTTATAAAAACTTCTCCTTTTAAACCTACCAACATTTATCTCTGCATCACCTAATGGTTGACTGGTAGAGAATGCCTTCGACATTAAGTCCGCCATTGCGTATTTAAGGCATTTAAGGAATAGTATATCAAATGGAGTGGAATTTATCATTAGCAACATACCTGGAACTTTAACCTACTATATACCACCTTCAGTGCTCACTAACACTATATAAGAAAGTAATGAAAATTTTAAACTATACATTATCGAACAATATGTGTTAATTTTTATATTATATAGATATAACATACCCATATTGTCGATATAATTGTGTTATTCTTATACGTTGCTATAATCACTGAGTTATGTAGATGCAAACGCGGTAAATAAAACAAAATGGCCACCAAATTGACCAAAATGATAATATAATTCAAATTACATACATTTATTCTTGGAGTCCAGTACAGCGCACGTCTGACGCGCTTGTTTACAGTAAACAAATTATTTTTGATCAATCTCACACGAACGAATGCACAGGTAACAGTTCATCACTACATAGTGTAAAACAAAGTCCTCTGGTCTGTCTGTTTATCTGTTCGCGATAAAGTCAAAAATTACAGAACGGATTTTCATGCCGTTTTCACTAGTAGGTAGAACAGTTTATGGGGAAGGTTTAGGTATAATTTGTCAAGGTTTTCTTTTTATTATCAGGGCGGGATAATGCCTGTCGAGCCCGCTAGCTTAAAATAAAATAGCTCATTAGTTAGTTATCTGCCAGTGAAAGTCAGTTCAAGCATTTCGGATATGACACTGCAACCAAAGGCGAATAAAAAACCTAAATTACATTTTATGAGATCTGCTATCTACCAGTGAATATCCCGTGAAAATCGGTCCAAGCATTTTGGAAATAGCGATTTCGCGATTTTGTCCGCGGACAAGTAAAATAGAATATGTCAACAGCTATAATTTCGGCTAACTGCCCGTAAAATTTCCGTTCTAATAGGTCCAGCCGTTTTGGAGATTACCCGGAACAAACAGACAAATATAATAATATAAAAATATCGACCGAATATAAAAACATTTTTTTTTTGTTATTTGTAGCTATATCCTGTATATATATTTAATGGTGGTAGAGCCACGCTGAAACTATTACTGGTTTCAGCACGAATGGGTCGGCTCGTCCGGGGTAGTACCACCCTCTCATAGAAAACCGACGTGAAGTAACAGTGCTTGCATTGTTGTGTTACGTTCGGACAGTGAGAGCGCCGGAGGCCCACCTCCCCTCCTCTCTCCTCTCTCCTTTCCCTCTACCTCCCCTAACCCTTCCCCCCAAAAGGTGGCAACGCACTTGCGACTCCTCTGGTGTTGTTAGTGTCCATGGATGGTGGTGATCACTTAACATCAGGTGACCCACTTGTTCGTTTGTCACCTATGACATAAAAAAAAAATATCCATTCATCGAAAAGTTATTATTTAATTAAACATACACACGCTTTATTTTTATAATACGTAATAGATTGCAAATAAAAAATTGGAAACAAAACTAACGTAGAATAAACTTTCGGAATAGGAACACAGAATAATCTTTGAAAATGTTTGCGATAGAAACTTACCACGTTACCATGGCAACGTACCTATACTCGTATAATAGGTACTAACGATAACACGCAGCGAAAGCAATTAAAACGAAAAAAATGCCCGATTTTGAAACATTCTTCATTGGCGCTCCACTCCTATTGGTCTTAGCGTGATGATATATAGCCTAAAGCCTTCCTCGGTAAATGAGCTATCTAAAATTTTGAAATGTAACACAAATAATAAGTTCTGGTTATTATGCATGTAACGTTGAATAGTTATATTTAGCGGTATATTTAACGGTAATATTGGCATCTCGTACACATCCTTCGTGTGACATACCTTCTAAAGGTCTAAAGACGAGAAGTTCTGATACCCAAGAGCTGTTGGTATCCGCATCTCCAACACTTTTTTTTTTAACATGGGGAAATCCCTTATGGATACGTCACCCTCCCGGGGGAGAGGGTGGGTTATGTCCGACTCGCACAGACTAAAACCCCACGGTGTACCGACAGACCGTTATGTGGGGGCGGCAAGGGATCGTTCAAGCTAATCAACCTTGTAGAGCCGCCCCCACGGTCCGCCCAGCGGAAGGTGGCCGCCGGGCTCCTACCTATAGAGGGACAGACCGGGTACAAACCGGCTGCCCCCCCTTGTTCGCCGGACCTGTGCAATGAGTAGATTGGCCCCCGGCCCATCCCCTCAGGTCCGGCTACGGTGGCGGGAGGAGTTGGGCAAAGATTCATGATTATGATTACGATTCTGATGATGATGATGATTATTTGTTCAAGAAAGTGATGGAATTTTACTGGCTCTCACAGTCAACCATCGATTTGCTGGTTGGGAGCCAGGGATCGAGCCTTATCGCCGCGATAAGGCGTGATAGACTGCAAGCGTGTGTTGCGTATTATCTACCGTGCAGTTACAAAGGTGGCACCCTGGTGTAATCTTCCGACCTATTCGTATTTTAAATATAAATAGTTATGCTACTAATAATTTCAATATTTTAAACAGCATATTATGTGATGTCACAATAGGTAGGGATTCACATAAATTTGACGACCTGCGACAAGGACGGTGGGCAAGGGCGGATCTAAGAAGGGAACGCACAGGCATGCTATCTCCCCCAGATTGTTCAAATAAATTAAGGACCTAAGACTCTAGGAGATTAATAACAACTACACAGATTCCAACGGTTTCTCTTTGCGTAATACACAAAGTGACAAAAAGTAAAATATGTCACAATTATATAAAATTTACAGAAAGCCTCTGGCAATCTAGTAGTCTATGGACTGGCTTTAAAATATATCCCACAAGACATTACTTCAATGGTGAAACCTGAAGAAGTATGAGATACCCTCAACAGGAGACATAATAATAATTATAATACATGTACTTTACATATAACATATAATGCATGGTGGTAGAGTTTTTCTAAGTCCGCCTTGCTAGCTACCACCTTTAAGTTGAGAATCTGTCAACAAACACTGGCTGGTGTGTTCCGGCTTAACATCAGACCACATCGTCATTTAATATCAGATAAGATTGTGTTTAAACGCAAAAACCTACGAAGTATTAAAAAAAATGTACTGTATGTAATTTATGTACTGTATGTAATGTCATTTACCCTTAATACTTAATTTATTTATTATTAGTTAATACCCTTTATTGCACAATTTACAAGTATTTTTGGAGTTATTCTTGTATGTCATGGATAAAAAATTAATACCAAAGACTAAAGTAGGGTAAAGTAATGATCATGTGAAAAAAAACGTCGATGTTTTTATCTATATGATATAACGATATGTTACATATACAGCAAAAATATCGAAATGTACGATAGTAAAGAGTTCATATTTCATTACTTGATACTAAGAGGCAACAGGAATAAAAATTAATAGCTTGTATTAAAAATACAATCAGACTTAGAAAAAGTACTATTTTTTTTTAATTCTCGATATTTCTTATTAAAATCTTCCATAAACACTATTTTATTGACTTTTAGCTTATAATTTGCTACTTTCATGAGATAAAAAACACTATTGAGAGTACAGAGTTGGCTACTATAATTTAATATTTGTGATATGCTACAACCTTGGGGACTGTACTTTATAATTTAATCACACTTCCGTAGAGATTTCATGAAATCGTTTAAATGACGCCCTCAAATAAAAAAAATTACTTGTCTCATTCACTTTCTTTAATGCAGCGCCCTCCCCAAGGGTGGATGGACTTCTCGCAAATGTATTTAGATGCCAAAATTTAGAGGCGACATTTTAGCTGTCAGTCTATACAAAGTTATGGCTATAACTCGTTTCTAATTACAGACGTTTTTAAATAAATTTTTATGTTTTATAGCACGGTTATGTTATAATACATGCTTGTTAAATATATAAACTTATTTAAGCTTAAATATCATAATTCAAATTTATTCAGTATATTAAAACACAAATTTGTATCTATGTACGGGGCGATGTAATTGGTTATCATTATTTGTTTTCCACAATGAAGCAACGTATGCCGATCAGTCGAAAGATCAAAGTCCTAATACAAAGCTTAATTTTAATAAAAAATGGAACACAAAAACATAACCATATTTTACATTTTTCTTAACTCTTATCGACTCTTGTTTTCTGTTGTCTTGTCTTTGTTTCTGCTAGTAAAACAGTAAGTTCAGGATGCCATAATTGAGTAAACATCCGATGATCGATAAACTGAATAAAATACATCGCTGTTGTAATCGATATTGACCAGTTCGATATATCGTATTAGTTCGGTAAATGCTTTCATTGCGATGTATTTTATTCGATTTATCGATCATCGGATGTTTACTCAATTCATCAAACATTTACTCAACGATGTCATCCTAAACTTGATACAAACATCGAAGTTTTTCGAACATCGATATATATCGAGCAGTCTTTGCCTTACGTATGTTCTTGTGGTGCCTGTTTGTGGGAATAAAATTGTTGGAAAGGTCACAATTATTTTAATTTGTTTGTTACAATGATGTTGTTGTGTAACCTGAGTGCTTGAATGCGAGTAACTATTCAAGTTTTTAATAAATATAAAATTAATTCAGCTGTGCTGATGGGCACATAATAAGCGCGGCGATATGCAATTTACGTAACCGTACATCACTTGTTTAGTTCTTGTATCCCTTTCAGAAATAAATCGTGGATCCGCTTTTTTTTATATCATAGGAGGCAAACGAACAGGAGGGTCACCTGATGTAAAGCGATCACCACCGTCCATAGACATTTGCAACACCAGGGGAGTCGAGGAAGAGGAGAGGAGGTGGGCCTCCGGCGCTCTCACTGACCGAACGAAACGCAACAATGCAAGCACTGTTACTTCACGTCGGTTTTCTGTGAGAGGGTGGTACTACCCCGAGCGAGCCGACCCATTCATGCTGAAACCAGTAATAGATTCAGCGTGGCTCTACCACCTACGTGCTTTTGACGGAGGATCTTCAAAACTTATGATATTCTTGTGAAACCACTTATGGCTGACTTTGCTGCACGTATCAAGTCTAAAAATAAATTCTACAGATTAAGTCGATATAATCTATATTAATCATTATTGATACGGATATTAGCTCACATCATTACTGGAATGCAGTGATTAATTTATGAAAATTAAAAGATCGCTATCACATTTATCACTTATCACTCGTGAAATCTAATCATTGGCAGCTACGCTTTTGAAGTTCCGATGAATTCCGGTAGGGGCACGGCCATTGCAGACATTGTCAAGAATATTTAAAAAAATCTTTTTATTGCTTTATAGCTTTCAGTAACACATTGTTACAAATTTTGTACTTATTTAAGAGTAACAGAGCCCCCGATAATATATTGTAACAAAAATGTAGTAAAACATGGCCAAAGAATACGTCTATGACAAATAGATATACATAAATCTGTTCAGTGATTTTCCCCTTATACACACTAATAAGAACAAACCTATAAATAAATATGATTTTATTATTTTAATTTAGATACTAATATTTTATTTGCATTTATTTTTCTATTGTAGTTTTCATATTTTATATTATTATAACAGTTTATTTTATCCAATATTATATTATTATTACTGAGAAAACTCTGAAACCACGAATCCTGAAAAAAAAAACCGAAAATGCAGTCCTCGGTAATAGTCTAAACTTGGCTAGTTTTCCATTACATAAAAATGGCAATATAGCAAGCAAACCATAATCTTGGAGAACTTCGTTTTTAAACGGAACGGTGGTGCCGCTCAAGCAGACACTATAAATAGCCTACCAAAGCTAAAGCCTACAGAACAATTTTAAGGCTAAAAGACTTTACTAATTAATTAGTTTGACATTGTATTCATAATTTTATGTTGTCTTGGGAAAACATATTCCTACCCAAAAAATATAAATCTTTGATTATACGCATTACTAGAAACCGCGTCACCCTGAGGCAGGTGCAATTTATGCCACGTCAAATTTACTTACCTTGTGTTCATAAAGGCATCGTTGTCACTCACATCAGCTGTATTTATGCGCCGTTTAGCCTTTAGGGATAGCGAGTTACGATATTTACTTTTAAAACTGGGCTAGGTATAAATGGTTAATTCATCAGCTATTTGCCTTTTGCTGACGTTATTATCCTATTTTTAGAAGACGCTAAAGAGATAGAATCATTAATATCTTCACTACAGATACCATGTAGAAATGTGGGTTTGGAAATACATTTTAATGAATCCAAAATTATAATCATTTATGTAAAACATCCCATAATTCTTGACGACAAACCGTTAAAATTTGTTAGTACATACAGTGGTGGTCATATAATTAGAAACACTTCTTATTAACAAAGAAAGTATAACTTCAACGTACAAATGTTCGTAAAAAATATACACATTCAATAATTAATAATCAGCAATAATCCACCCAAATAAAAAACTCATCAAATGCATAAAAAATAAAACATATCTTTCTTTTAATTACAAATGAGTCTTACACATGTAGGAGTTTATTTTCTGTTACTGGCCGCATCCATAGCTCGTTCTTTTTTTGAAATTGGAGAATAACATTTCTTTCTTGGCTTTTTCTATTATTTTGGCGGCAATTCAAAATTTAATCTGAATGTTATTTTGTTCAAAATGGGGAAAAATAAAAGTTGTGACGCGTCAACTAGGTAAATAATTGTTAATTTACATATAGATCATAAGTGGGCGTACAAAAGAATAGCTGATCATTTAAATTGTTCGGTTAAGAAAGTTTTTAAAGCAATTGATCATTATAAAACACATGAAACTGTTGTAAATGTTCTTAGAAAGGCTCGGCCAAGAAAAATCTCTCGCAAGGAAAATACGCCAATCGTTCGTGTTGCTAAAAATACCCAATTAAAGGCTCCAACAAGATTAAAAATAAAGTTTTTTCGACTGATGACCCGAGAAACCGAAACCGAAGGAATCTCTCGAAATGTACCGCTTCATACCTTAAAACTGATTGAAATGTTTGTCCGTAATGTAATATTAAAACTGCACTTGTGTGTGGGATTTATATTGTTTTTCTAATAAATGATAAATCATTGAACATATTGTTGTCCTATTTATTGTTCAATTTCAACATAAAAACGATTACGGTGAAATATCTTACATTATGTCAAGGACCTTTGGTAATGTTTCTAATTATACGACCACCACTGTATATTTACCTAGACAAACTTTTAGGCAATTTAGGAAATACTAAAAATTTTTATGCCTCTAAAGATAAAGGTGATGGATTTTTGCTTACTCCCATATATTACTTACATGTATCAGACGTGGAAGTACTCACACGTCCTGAAAAATAAAATAAGATTTTACCGGCGGAGTATTGAGAGGAGTTTTATAAACTTTAAAATAATTTAGAAAATATGCCATGTCACTATAAGAAAACTAACAAAAATAATTGATACGCTGACATATTCACTGAATCTGAAGTGGCAATGGGCAGGACATGTTTCTAGAATAAGTGACGATCGACGGACGAACTAAGCAATAATATGGGCGTCTCGAAACGGTACTAGAAAGAGGAAGACCCGAAACACGACGGTAAGACTACATAAGACACGGGAAAATGGCTATCAAAAGCGAAAGATAGAAATCGCTGGAGTAGTTATTGAGGAGACTTCCACTCTCGAACGAGGAGTTCATGCTTTAATTTTATTTTACACAAACACCATGTGTTAATGTCCAAATCAAGCGGGTTTTAATGTCTAAAGGCTACTATAGGGTGGATCAATATGTGAACGATGGTGATGTTTAAAATTGACTACCCTCTCTGTCGGCCAAAACCGAATGTAACTATATATGTTTGTAAAAGCATTTAGGTATCATTAAATATAAACCTCTAGATCCTCTCGATGACTGGGTTGTTTTCAGAATCGGAGGTAGTTTTAACGTTCATAAACGCCATCTCAGGGCCTTAATTGATTAAACTATTTTTGATTTCATTTGGTTGAATCACTATATAACAAAATAAACTTTCCCCAATGTAATGAAAGTAAGTAAAGTGGTTGCTTCATATAAATTAGACTGTCCTGGAAATTATAGACATATTTCTATATATCCCTCTTTAATCAAAATGTTCGAAAAGATTATGTTTAAGCAATTAGTAGGTTATTTCAAAGTGCAAGAGTTTCTGGATGGTCGACAGTGTGGCTTCACCAAATTAAAAGCTATTACTGACGCTGTTGCAATGTTATTTAAGTCGTATATTGCGGGCCTGGGAGGGGTCGCAGGATGCAATTGGTGTATATAGTGATCTGTCTAACTCTAAGGCCTTTGTCTGCGTTGAGTATAGTACACTGAGTTTGAAATAAAAACACTATTTTAGACTTACATTTATGTTCAGAGGATAACTACCTGCGATTATGAATGTAGGATTGGTTTAAATTTTCTATGAAAAGAAACATTTTTTTCCTAAAAAGAAAGGTCGTTTGATCTTACTGTATATTATTTATTTTAGCCACTAGTTTCCTTAATATTTTTACTGTTTATAGGGATAGCACTCGCCTTCAATCTCACCTTATGTTAAGTGCATATATAGTCCAAGAGATGTGGGTCTCAAGTGCAACTGTTGGAATAAATCTACAGGTTCTACAGGCTATAGATTCTCAATATAAGTGTAGAAGCTAGTCAGGCGGGCATTATAAAGCTTGCTAGAAACAGGCAAAAAGTTGTTAGCACGTATGTATCATCAAGTTGGCTAGGGGATTAGGCAGAGACGGTGTTACCCTATTTTTGAGTCTGTTCTTTGCTCTTTACATTACCATAAGGTACAAATAATTTTACGAAAGCAAATTAAAATACTATAGCAGTATTAAGATTTATTTTTATACTAATATCCAACTAGATCTTTCCAGACGTAGCATAAGATAAATATGAAGTAAACAAAAATTTTCTTATGAACTTCACGTCAGCTAAATTAATAATAAATAATTGAAAATATGAGCTCCTTTGTCGAACTTGTTTGTGAATTATCGTTTCCCAGTAATCAATTGTAAATCAGTGTTTAATTCTAATCGGGCTGATAATCACTCGTTACTATTTAAAAAACAGAAGGAATGTATAAATATGTGCAATTTGTTTTTTCATTATCAGTTTCATTGCAACAATTTTGAACATAACAAGTGAAGAGTGACAATTAAATGAAAGGTAAGTGGTCTTCCGGGAGTGTTACCTTAGTTGATATTTATGGATTATCTCGGATTAGGTGATATTGTCTTTTTTAACAATATTCCTATTAGTATCAGATGATAAGGCTTCAGTCACTATTTATTTACAGACATAGGGTTAGAGATGTATTTTATTTATTGAATTTATTTAACGAGGGAGGTAATAGGTTAGTTAACCCTACAGTTAACCTGTATTGTCAGAATATAGACCTTGGCATGGTTACAGGGCATTTTTGGTACTCGCATAACTTGTTGGAAATTTGTCGCCAATTACTAAAAAGTGTATATGTACAGTTAAATATTTGTTAACCAGCGTTTTTAAGATAAATTTTAAGTCTACTCCATCATCAGTCAATTAAAATTAGGCAAATTTTATTATCGTTCTGGTAAATAATACAAATAGATTATCTAATATAAATCAACAGTCCTTTATGATAAATTTGACATTGTTTTTCCTGTTTTGAACCATATAATAATATCACGATTATTTGTTATAAAAAGATTTTATTGTTGGTAACAATGTAAATCATATTTTATGTCCAATTTACATAGTCCAATTTTTTACCACATCTGCCTTTATTTTCTACTGTAACTGTAACTTAGTACGAGTTATAATAAAAACTTAATAAAATATGCCCTACGTTGATCAACTTATGTATACATTTCTATCAGTGAAAGGATTTTTAGGATTGCATCAATAGTTCCGAAAACAATCTTACTTAATAGTTCATTATAATACTAGGTTAGACAAAGACGCAAAAGAGAATTTATAAGTTATATATAAGAGTTTTTACAATAGTATTTGCAGTTGCATATTATGACGGAACCGGCAATAGATTTCCATTTGACTTTGACCATGTATTCTAACGTACTAAGGCACTTACTATCAGTTGTATTATGCCCATTTTACGTATCTGATATAAAACTATATCACCTTTATTATGCGATACCGCTCGTGTTATATCTAAATACATATAACTTTAACTGTACTTAAGGTTAGTAATTACAGGAGAATAAGATTAGAATTTTCAATTATTCAGATCTTATTAAATTTAAGATTATTGCCACTCATAAATGTACTAATTCAAATCTAAGTTTTTTTATATAACATGGGAGACAAACGAAAAGTTGGGTCACTAGATGTTAAGTGATCGCCATCGTCCATAGACACTTACAAAATCAGGAGAGTCGCAAGTGCATTGCGAGGTTGTGTTTAGGGGTAGGGTCAGAGGGACCGGTGAGGGGGAAAGGGAAGTGGGTCTCCGGCGCTTTCACTGACCCCGAAACGCAACAATGCAAGCACTGTTACTTCACGTGGGTGTTTCTGTGGGTCGTGTGGTACTACCCGGGGCGAGTCGACCAATTCATTCTGAAACCAATAATAGCTTCAGCGTGGCTCTACCACCTACAAAAGTTTGTTATTTATGTAATTTAATCATTATAATATTTGCAACTAATAACCAAGAAACGTTGGTTTATCAAATCATTGAATATTTGACCTAAATACAAATATCATTGTGTATGTGATTATCATATAAAAATTAAATTTTATCAATCAATCAGAATATAATGCCAATTCCTCGGGGATAATCCCCAGAAATCCTTGTGCAAATTCGCTCTTCAAAACACTCTCTATATCTTTATTATTTTATTCATACCGATTTACGATTAAGTCGATTGAAAATATCATAATAAAAATTAAGTCGTAATTGCGTTTGATAAAACACGAAATAGCTGATTGATAAGCATATTAATAAAACGTGTACAAGGACATGCCGACTAATTACTGATTAAGGTAGAATAAATTCGATTTGAAAGTGACATCATTGTTTTCCGGCATTAGATCACTATCTTCCACCTTTTTTCTGAATTAATAACTACAATTTTTCATTACAAGCTTTGTTAGAGTTCAATTAATAACATACATAACATATCTCTCGTATTTCTAACTGGTAAACTGGTTTAGAAACAATAAAATAAAGCCCAACGTACAGTGTATTATTAAAATCGGTTCACCATTGACGAAAATAACGATTACCATACGTTAAAAAAAACATACAAGCGAACATAGTAACCTCGTCCTTTTTCGAAGTCGGTTAAAAAGCTGTTTACTTAACCAAATATAAGCTAGCGTTAGTTTAGAATTAAGTGACTGCGTGTCCTAATATTTTTCAAAAATTCTTAATACATACAGAGAATTTTGAAGTTTCTCAGTTGATAACAACTAAAATTCGTGTAAATTTTCTCAAAAATTATAAATTAAATTGAAATTTTTCGAATATCTCATCAAAAACATTTAAAATCCGTACACATGAAAGTTTGATGATGAATATCTTTTGAACGGTTAATTTCATCGCCATAATACACACATAAGAACGCCACATAAGAAACCATTTTTATAGAGCAATTAATTTCGAACAAAAATTTGTATTGCGCATTTTGTAAAAGTCATTTATTGTCGAGTTATAAAATTCATAAACAAAAATGAAATTTGTCTTAAAATAATCAAAATGAAATCCTTAATATCTTTCAAATAGTGAGGTTTACGGAAAAAATATAAGATGCCTTTTTTGTAGAGCATTAAATTTCCTAAAAAATTCTCTCGGAACATTTTTCTGTTCAATCGATAAATGTTGAGGTATGAATTTTTTTCTATTGGACTGAGAAAAAAATTCAAAACTGCGATGCGGAGGATCTTCCTATTAAAATTAAGAGCTCATGCTTGGTGAGAATTTTTTTAAGGTGTCTAGCAACCCATTTTTCCGTGTAACATGTAAAAAAAACGATTTTTTGACCCACCCTAATGTAGGTTGTACTGTTTGCAGAACCTATTTTCATAGTAAAGAATCCTATAAAAGCTTTGGTAGACTCGGTACAAAATATCAGTTGAAGCATCAAGGCCTGTTGGGGCGGCAATTATCCTGAGATACCTATAGTCATTGAAGAATATAAAATCTTCTTTTATACTTCTCAACCAGTGTAAAAATAAAATAAATAGTGTATTAAAAACCTCTTGTATACAATAGTCGTGTTAACTTAATGGAACCACAATTATTGTACGTTCAATACTTTTATATCTATACGTTAGTTTCAAAAGTTTAGTTAATTATGTACGATTTGTCAAGGTCTTAAACATAGATTTTTTAATTTAATTATATAAATACGAGAGCAACCTATTCTAGACAAGGAGTTGCATCCGATGAAAATAATTTATCTGTCTCTATTTTGTTCTAAATTACGATGTTTACTGCTTAAATAGAATGTTTCTGTATACAATTTTTAATGGTTAAAAAAACAGTTGATATTCTTCTGGGTTGAAAGGGTTAACAATAATACTAATTAAATTTTTAGAAAACACTTTATTTCATTTTAAAATTATAGCTGGAAGAATAAATATCGAAAAAATCCTGTTTAGTAAACTAAATTAATTCACTGCTAAATAGGAAATAACTTAGTAACGTAGTAACAGAATATTGCCAGTGGAATATCGTGTCCAAAGGTTATCGTTATACTAGTATTATTTAATAAATTATAAGTTTGTTAGATAAGTGATACTGCTTTTGATTTATCGTATTCGTCATCGATATTGAAAATAATGCTCATACTTATTAATACACGTTTTTCTTTTTTCTAGGCACAGTTCTCACATTGCTCTGTGCAATATATATTGCGCACGGGCGTGAGATATTAAATAGAAATGGGAAGTTAGTCTGCACATGCAATCCGGAAGAGGCAAATAATATTTGCGCGGCATCGAACTCCGACAATATCTTAGTTGCCCATGAAAAATGTAACAAATTCTACAAATGTGCTTACGGAGAACCTGTTCCTTTTTGTTGTTTCCCCGGCTTAATGTATAACCCGGAAAAGGAAACTTGCGATTGGCCGGACAATGTTGACTGTGGAGACCGCGTTATCGCTCTAGAAGAATGTCAAGGTGGT
Organism: Antheraea pernyi; assembly: GCA_015888305.1. NCBI lineage: Eukaryota > Metazoa > Arthropoda > Insecta > Lepidoptera > Saturniidae > Antheraea > Antheraea pernyi. The sequence goes on along the minus strand of MU160160.1, from coordinate 5,722 downwards.
GGTGATAACGACGGTGGAAATGACAACGGATCGGAAGGTAATGGAGTATGTAACTGCAACCCAGAAGAAGCGCCTGCAATCTGTGCAGCTGATGGTTCTGAAGGTACTTTTGTTGCTCATGAAAACTGCAATTACTTCTACCAGTGTGCAGGAGGAAGACCTGTAGCACAAAGATGTCCTTCAAACCTCTTATATAATCCATACAAGGAAATATGTGATTGGCCTGAGAACGTAGAATGTGGTGATAGAGAAATTTGCGAAGGAGACGATAACAACAACGGTGACAATGGATCCGAAGGTGGTGGTGGTGGTGATACTGATAACAAGCCGTGTAACTGCAATCCTGGTGATGCTCCAAGTATTTGTGAAGCCGACGGCTCCGACGGAGTTCTCATTGCTCACGAAGAATGTAACAAATTCTATAAATGTGACCATGGACGACCAGTAACCGTGATCTGTCCTACTGGCTTATTATATAACCCATATATGGAACAATGTGACTGGCCGCAGAACGTCGACTGTGGAGACAGAAATGTACCAGAGTGTGAGGAAGGTGACACTGGTGATGACGGTCATTGTATTTGCGTAGATGATGAGGACAAAGATATTAGCAGCGAAGGTGAAGGTGAAGATAATGGTTCCGACGGTGGTGGTGATAGCGATAATGGGTCAGAAGGTGATAATGACAGTAGTTGTAATTGTAATCCTGGAGAAGCACCACAAATCTGCGCAGCTGATGACTCTGAGGGCATCCTTATTGCCCATGAAGACTGTAATAAGTTTTATATATGCAATCACGGTTTACCAGTAGCCATGGCATGTTATTCTGGCTTACTATATAACCCATATACAGAAAAATGCGACTGGCCAAAGAACGTAGACTGTGGTGACAGAATCATACCCGAGTGTGAAGATGGTGACAATGGAGATGGCGGTCACTGTATTTGCAATGAAGATAGTGACAACGGAGGCGGTGGTGATAGCGGAGCTGGTGGCGGTGGTGGTGACAATGGAGCGGGAGGGGGTGGTGGTGGTGGTGATGGAGGTACTTGCAACTGCAATCCCGGCGAAGCACCATCCATATGTGAAAAAGAGGGATCAGATGGAGTTCTCGTTGCTCACGAAAACTGCAACCAGTTTTACAAATGTGATAATGGAAAACCAGTTGCGCTAAGGTGCCCTGGAAATTTGTTATACAACCCATACACAGAACAGTGTGATTGGCCCGAAAATGTTGAATGCGGTGATAGAATAATACCGGAAGGAGAAGATAGCGACAATGGAGGCGGTGGTGATAGCGATGGAGGTGGTGATAGCGGAGCTGGTGGCGGTGGTGGTGACAATGGAGTGGGAGGTGGTGGTGGTGGTGGTGGTGGCGATGGAGGTACTTGCAACTGCAATCCCGGCGAAGCACCATCCGTATGTGAAAAAGACGGATCTGATGGAGTTCTCGTTGCCCACGAAAACTGCAACCAGTTTTACAAATGTGATAATGGAAAACCAGTTGCGCTAAGGTGCCCTGGAAACTTGTTATACAACCCATACACAGAACAGTGTGATTGGCCCGAAAATGTTGACTGTGGTGATAGAATAATACCGGAAGGAGAAGATAGTGACAATGGAGGCGGTGGTGATAGCGATGGAGGTGGTGATAGCGGAGCTGGTGGCGGTGGTGGTGACAATGGAGCGGGAGGTGGTGGTGGTGGTGGTGATGGAGGTACTTGCAACTGCAATCCCGGCGAAGCACCATCCGTATGTGAAAAAGACGGATCTGATGGAGTTCTCGTTGCTCACGAAAACTGCAACCAGTTCTACATATGTGATAATGGAAAACCAGTTGCACTAACGTGCCCTGGAAACCTGTTATACAACCCATACACAGAACGGTGTGATTGGCCCGAAAATGTTGACTGCGGTGATAGAATAATACCGGAAGGAGAAGATAGTGACAATGGAGGCGGTGGTGATAGCGATGGAGGTGGTGATAGCGGAGCTGGTGGCGGTGGTGGTGACAATGGAGCGGGAGGTGGTGGTGGTGGTGGTGATGGAGGTACTTGCAACTGCAATCCCGGCGAAGCACCATCCGTATGTGAAAAAGACGGATCTGATGGAGTTCTCGTTGCTCACGAAAACTGTAACCAATTCTACAAATGTGATAACGGAAGTCCAGTTGCGCTAACGTGCCCTGGAAACTTGTTATACAACCCATACACAGAACAGTGTGATTGCCAGTTGCGCTAATGTGCCCTGGAAACTTGTTATACAACCCATACACAGAACAGTGTGATTGGCCCGAAAATGTTGACTGCGGTGATAGAATAATACCGGAGGGAGAAGGTACTGACAACGGAGGTGGAGGTGACAATGGAGGTGGAGGTGACAACGGAGGTGGAGGTGACAATGGAGATGGAGACAATGGAGCTGGTGGCGGTGGTGGTGATGGAGGGACTTGCAACTGCAATCCTGGTGAAGCACCATCCATATGTGAACAAGATGGATCTGATGGAGTTCTTGTTGCTCACGAAAACTGTAACCAATTTTACAAATGTGCTTACGGAAAGCCAGTTGCGCTAATGTGCCCTGGAAACTTGTTATACAACCCATACACAGAACAGTGTGATTGGCCCGAAAATGTTGACTGCGGTGATAGAATAATACCGGAGGGAGAAGGTACTGACAACGGAGGTGGAGGTGACAATGGAGGTGGAGGTGACAACGGAGCTGGTGGCGGCGGTGGTGATGGAGGCACTTGCAACTGTAATCCCGGTGAAGCACCATCCATATGTGAACAAGATGGATCTGATGGAGTTCTTGTTGCTCACGAAAATTGTAACCAATTCTACAAATGTTCTTACGGAAAGCCAGTTGCACTAAATTGTCCTGAAAACTTGTTATACAACCCATATACAGAGCAGTGTGATTGGCCCGAAAATGTTGACTGCGGTGATAGAGTAATACCGGAGGGAGAAGGTACTGACAACGGAGGTGGAGGTGACAATGGAGGTGGAGGTGACAATGGAGGTGGAGGTGACAATGGAGGTGGAGGTGACAACGGAGCTGGTGGCGGCGGTGGTGATGGAGGCACTTGCAACTGTAATCCCGGTGAAGCACCATCCATATGTGAACAAGATGGATCTGATGGAGTTCTTGTTGCTCACGAAAATTGTAACCAATTCTACAAATGTTCTTACGGAAAGCCAGTTGCACTAAATTGTCCTGAAAACTTGTTATACAACCCATATACAGAGCAGTGTGATTGGCCCGAAAATGTTGACTGCGGTGATAGAGTAATACCGGAGGGAGAAGGTACTGACAACGGAGGTGGAGGTGACAATGGAGGTGGAGGTGACAATGGAGGTGGAGGTGACAACGGAGCTGGTGGCGGCGGTGGTGATGGAGGCACTTGCAACTGTAATCCCGGTGAAGCACCATCCATATGTGAACAAGATGGATCTGATGGAGTTCTTGTTGCTCACGAAAACTGTAACCAATTTTACAAATGTGCTTACGGAAAGCCAGTTACGCTAATTTGTCCTGAAAACTTGTTATATAACCCATATACAGAGCAGTGTGATTGGCCCGAAACAGTTGACTGCAAGGACAGAATTGTTCCGGATGAGCAAGATGGTGATAACGGAGGCGATAATAATGTATCTAATGAACAAGACGGTGATACAGGTGCAGGAGGCGGTGGTGGTGACAACGGCTCTGGTGTCGGAGATGGTGGTAGCGGCTGTAACTGTAATCCTGGTGAAGCAGCTACAATCTGCGCGGGTATTAATTCTGAAGGTACCCTTGTCGCTCACGAAAACTGTAATCAATTTTACATATGTTCTAATGGTCAACCTGTAGCACAGTCCTGCCCAGGTGATCTACTTTACAATCCTTACCAGCAAACATGTGATTGGGCACATAATGTCGAATGCGTCGACAGATTGATACCGGAATGTGATGGAGAGGATGATGATAACGATAATGGTGGAACTGACGGAGATGGCAGTGACAATGGCGACAGTAATGATAATGAGGGTAATGGCACATGTAATTGCAATCCTGAAGAAGCATCTGCTATCTGTGCATCACCTGGATCTGCAGGAATACTAGTCGCACATGAAAACTGTAATCAGTTTTACCAATGCTCTAACGGTATCCCTGTTACACAAACTTGCCCAGCAGGCCTTTTATATAACCCATATAAAGAGGTATGTGACTGGCCAAGTAATGTAGAATGTGGAGATAGAGTTATTCCAGACGATAATGATGGCAGCGGTAACGGTCAAGGTGGCGATGATAGTGATGATGATAATAACAACAATGTTGGCAACGACGATCCCAGTCAAGCGCCCATTATATGTGCTAACTCAGGTTCCGACGGTACATTAGTAGCACACGAGGAATGCAACAAGTTCTATGTGTGTTCTGAGGGTAGACCAGTTGCTCTGAAATGCCCCTCAAATCTGCTATTTAATCCATCTATTAACGTATGCGACTGGCCGAGCAACGTAGAATGCGGCAACAGGACTATCCCAGACAGTGGAGACGGAGGCAATGACGCCTGCAATTGCAATCCAAGAGAAGCGCGATCACTATGCACTAGAGAAGGGTCTAACGGAATGTTGATCGCTCACGAGAATTGCAACCAATACTACGTATGTGTAAATGGTAAGACAGTCGAATACAGCTGCCCGCAAAAACTTTATTACAACGCACAGAAAGAACAGTGCGATTGGGCCGTAAACGTCGATTGTGACAACCGTTCTGTGTCATTATCTCATGTATCTCTTAACAAGCACTTAGAAGCACGCCAAGGTGTTAGAGTTTAGCGCGCCGAATTAAAAAGTTTGTAATAATGTATTGAAACCTATTTACCTGGATAATTATCTCATTTTGATTCGTTTACGCCATTGTGTATCTCATTAGTCTGTAGATTTTTATGAAAAGGCTGTGAGGTACTTTACGAAATTATTTGAAATAATGTTTGGTCATTCCCAATTTTTGTATCGGATTTTTTGTAATAACTATTAATGACAATATAAACATCAAAATTAAATGAACGTGTTATTATTTAAATCCCATTTTATTTTTAAGTTTAGAAAAGAATCGAGAAATTCCTTTAACATGGATATTTTTGTTATTTATGCACAATCATCTCAGTTTAAATTATCTATTGAAGATAGATCAGTTATTATTAGCAAGCAATTAAATAATATTTAGTATTAGGTATAATTCTTAAAATACAAATTATCAATACGTATAATAAGAATCCAAATCTAACGGGTCTGTACTTTTCAGATTTTTGTGAGAAAAATTGTTACTGGTGTCTTGGAATAAGTAATAAAATACATTCCAATCATTTTTAGGAAGGTCTGTCTGTTTGTTTGAACACGCATCACTGCTAAAGTACTGCGTTCACGATACAACCTCAAAAAAAATCAAACCATGTTCTCGAGTGACATTTACTTTTGTTTTCGTTAAAATCGGTTCACTCTATCAAACGTTATTGTAATTTTAATGAGGACGCGACTTAAGTACGAGAGAAAAGTAAATAAGTAAATGGACTTAACGCATTCAAATTATTTTATTAGTCATTGTTTTTTTTACATTAGGATCCACGCGGACGGAGTCGTGGGCACAGTGAGTTTATATAAACCCACCAACGGGTTTAGCGTTTTATGTTTCTTTTTTTTTATTGCAGCACGGCAATGTGACTGCACTTTGCCTG
>MU160159.1:69223-100888 GCA_015888305.1 Antheraea pernyi | reverse complement strand
CGTAAAGTTGGTAATACTTTTTATACAATAATACTTTTTACTTTATTTATTTAATATATTAATATATGTATATAATTTAATATATGTATATAGTTTTATTAACCACTTTCGACTACGGTCTTGTTAACTTAGAATGTAAATGTAAAAATTAAATACGACCTGCCGATACCTAGTTACCTATAAACTTTAGTAAAATGGATTGTAGAAAAAACTTTTCTTCTATAAGTTTGCTAAAACAGAAATCTGAGATGTATACACAAGTAAATAAATACATGTTTACCGTTTTTAAATTGAAAACCCTTCGTCAGGCATTTATATATATATGATCCGACAACATTTATTGTTCGTTTTTCTCCAGCTTTAACATATTCTTTTCTCTATTGCTCTAGTTTGGCCGCCTGGGAGTCTAGTTTGGCCGCCTGGGAGAAAGCTGGGATGATACCAGGCTGTTTCTCATCGGCGCAGGAGGTCTCGGAGGCCCATCTTCACACTGTACAAGTCCCGCGGACGGAGAAGATCGCCGATGTGTACACTCTCCTATCCTGACAAGGTCGGGCCCGGCGACGCTAAACGCCAGGCCAACCGCTGGGGCGGCATGACGAATGCTAAATAAATCTTGTGACGCCCAAATAAGCCGCGAGTATACACTGTAGGGGCTTAGTCGATCAGAGTCCAATACTACCCGCTCTCTCCCCCGAGAGGGTGGTATGTCAATGCAAGATTTTTCTCCATTAATGTAACAAGATGTTTGTCTTTAGCGTAGGAGCCATGGTAGTGCATACTACATACATGCATACTAGCACAATCTCATGCTGTAACGTTATAACGGTAGATGGTATACCGTGAGGTTTTAGTAAGTAGTAGTCTCACATAACCCTGCTGCTACCCCCGGCAATGGGGTATCCATAATCATGATGAGCTATCTTTGGTGATATCGTTATTTAACATAAGTTGAGATTATCGTCAATCTCATTGTCGAGATTGTCGTCGTTCATGAAGTATAAATATGTATAAAAAAGAAACAGAGATGTAACGAGAGCTCTTATTAATTTCTATAGTAAGGAATTTATTGTAGTAGAACTATAAAAATAGCTATCAATGGGCTCCTAGGAATACATGAATATTCAACTCTTATAAAATATGTTTACTGAAACTTTTTATTAAAAAAACAGCCATAAATTAAATTTGACCTCCTTGAGGTGAAGTTGCAATTTGTTAAGTATCTATCGAAAAAACGATAACTTATAAACATGTAGTTCTCACCGCGGACACAAAATTAAACATTTTTTAAGTTATTATAGTCATTACTCTAGCATTCCAGGTTTATATAAGAACACGGTTTGCCATATCATCCAAGTCCCTGATCCAAAGACCTAAAGGCGCACGTTTCCGCCGTATAATCGGGATACACGCCGCTATCGGTGCTCAATTCACCACAACTCTCCTTACTGAGACGGGGTCGCGCATCTTGTCGGCAATTCATTTATTTTACGAGAGCAACTCACCGATAAGTGGTCCCGGACGTGACTTGAGTCTTTTAAAATATTTGCTAACAACTTGACTGGATACTTTGTGAGTTATGACATATAATATTCATATCTTAAGTCGCGTGTGTGAGCATAAATTTTCAGCTATTTATATTAAATCTTATAGACTGTATTATGTGTATTTATAATTTTTACTTTCATGTCGCTTCTTTTTCTTCTTACACTTATCCCACCTAAGTAGGGTCGGCACAACATGTTTTCCTGTTCCACTCTTCTCTGTCAGATATCTTAGTATTCAAACCTTTTATACACATACTATTTTTAACCAACCCGTCCATACCTTTTTTAGTCTTTTTACACCTATATCCGTCCACCTTCATACTCAAGACTTTTCTAGTTACATGACTTACATTTCTTCTCATAATAAGCCCCTACCGTGCTAACCTATTACCCTTTAACTTCTCTGTCATTGGTGCTATTTTCAAACTTCCTATGACATAGACATTCTTAATCTTTTCCATTCTAGTTACACCACACATCCATCTTAATATTCGCATCTTTACCACATGTAATCTTTAATAATCTGTCTCTTGTGACCCAGCATTTGCATCCATATAATATAACTGGTCTTATTATAGTTTTATATACCTTTTTACTTTCATGTCGCTACTGAACACATATTAATAGGAGAAGAATGTTTAAGGTAATTAAGGTTGTTTAAGGTTATAGTTGAGCTTTCACAAAAAGAGTTGGTCGTCACCCGATTGGTTTGCCGAGATATCGCAAGAGTGGTGGCTTGTAATCCCGACCTATGAGTTAGTACGTTGAAATTGAATAGTATTATTTAAATGTATCTCGCTCAGCGTGCATGTGTTAGGAAAACATTATTCTGGTCTAAGTTTCTTGTCAGCTAGTGTAGTTCATTTAATAAACCTTAGACTTTACTATAAAAACATATTTAGCGTAAGAAGTGCAAAGGTTTCAATTATTCAACATTGTAAGTTTAGACCGATAATGCTTGTAACATGATAATATTGATAGGAATCGGTCAAGGTTTCGTTGTTGTAGCGCTCGGGATCCGCTCCCAGATAAGCAATGGCTTTCCTATCGCGTTTTATGGCACATTCGATATTACGTGAAATAGTTTTTGCTCCCTTGACTATGGACCTCTCGCTTGTCGTTTCGCAGAATTGGACTTTAGTATTATAACATCAATGTATTTTTATACCCGTTTTTTGTTTATGAAATGGAAATCGACGGAGAAACTTTTAGAAGCTGGCCTCTTTATATCATATCATTATAATAGATAAGAAAATTTGTTCGAATGTATAAGTCTGTTAGTCTTTCATACAAAAATAACTAAATTGATCTTTAACGAAACGTTACAATAATGTATACATCAAAATAAGTTAACGTCAAGGTAAAAAACATTTGTAAAATATATATACAGGCTGATTGTTTAGACAATAACAATATTTATGAATGATACTCTGCACTCGATTCTCGTTCTAAATCAATGAAAAAAATTGGTGCTTAATATTTGACCTAATTATTTAGAAGAATACAACAATTATACACAATCCTTTATGCGTCTATGTTAAAGCACAGTCTGAATAACCGTCGGGTGACTTCACGTTGAAAGGGAACGTGGGAATGTCAGGAACAAAACAAACGGGTTTATTGTTAGTTTTATTATCAAAAGTTATTGACTATGATGGGTCGCCCATTGTAACTTTTGGCACCGGTCATTGCACTGAAAATTATTACGATTATGTTTATACTTTTGCAAGTCTTAGAACAATCTTTAACTTAAGTTTTCTTGGTTGTTTGTTTTGATATTATTATTTTATATGTTAACTGTGACCATGAAGTGTCATATCCTAGAATACTGCGAGTGTTGTACCTTTCACCTGGTATATTTAAAGATAGCCGCTAGATTCCTGAAACAAGAAGAAATGTTTTTGAAGTTATACTTATTTTTTTATTTGTTTTTATTCTAGCACGGCAAAATGACTGCACTATGCCAGATGGTAAGCACAGCACAATCCAAAAACAATGGCGACCACTGAGTGGCACACTATCCATTGCCGGTCGCCACTATCATGCCGACCTGCAAAAATCTGGATATGCAACGGCTGATCCCGAAACGCAACCCGCAGAAACGAATCACTATTACGGGCTTTTTCGCCATATACATGGTGGTTGCGACCCAGTCAGGTTGTAAAACCCTACCACCCCGCAAATAAGCGCATTAGGGGAAAATGATGAGAGTAAATTTTTACAATGTGCGCGCGCACCGTCACGAAAAACCGACACCCTAAAGTTAGCTATAATCAACTTTTTCTATTGTTAGTGTCGTTTTTTCTACAAACGTAGATTAAGGCGAAAGATAAAATTTTTGAAAAGATTTGTATCTTGTTACGGCAAAGAAGTATGACTTCTAACACGTGTACATAAGTACACACACATTTTTTTTTTTTTTTTCCTTTGCAAAACTTTAAGGGAAAATCAAAAAAATCTCATGTCTTATTCCGAAATTCTTTGACATCGTAATACATTACAAATGATAGGATAAGAATTACATTACAGTAAATTATAATAATAGTAGACGAGGTGGTAGAAAAAAAGGTTGATTAATCGTGTTTAACTTTTCTGTCTAAATGGACATTCACATAACATTCACTTTAAATGGAGAGTAGGATCTATATATTATTAAAGGACTTCGAATAGAATGCTAATGCTGTAAAAGAAAGTCCACAGGAATTGTATCTGTCATTACTCTACACGCGAACCTCGGGTGATGCTAAAGAGTAACAAATTTTTGACCACTTGTTCCACATAAACTGTTCCTCACTGCGGATATACTCTATTTAGCCATAGGATTAAATAAATAAAACTAATGCTGTTAAAGTGTGAACTTCATTATAAGAATAACATTTAAAACTGAAGCCGGGCCTGTAAAATGCCGAATTCTTTAGGGAGTGTTTGAGCTGTAGGTACATCGTTGCGTGCGATTAGAGCAAATGGAAAAAGTTGTCGTTTTATATAACAAATGATGTAATTTATCCTTCGTCACCCGTTCCGGCGATGCCATAACCCCATTTCTATGATGTAGGGAGACATCTAAAAAGGTGTTCTGTCCGTCGTACGACGTGAAAGTGAATTAAAATGTGTTCAATATCTTAGTTTGTTTCTTCTATTGATTTATAGATCTTTAAAGAATAAATCCAACTTATATTATCAATGCGAATTTGAGTTTGTTTATTCATTTGTTTGTTACGCTTTCACACTTTAACTAATTGGTAATCGTGAAAATTTATATACACGTTGGCAATGCTATAGAATGGGGCCTTGGGTAGCTTCCATATATATATAATACTATTCGAAGCTTACACTAATGGAAGTGGGTCTGCAGGTAAAAGCGGAAAAGTTTGTCAGGAGAGAGGGCTAACGTCCACTACCCCTTGAGGGGGCTAGCACCCACTCCTCCTTGAGGGGTCTAGCATCTTGACCTCTCAAACCGCAGTCGGGACCCCTTACGAAGAGTCAACATCTATCGGAGGACTAGAAATGGTGCGGGTAAGGCAGTGTCGGGGCACTCGGCCAAAAGACGTAAAGGTGAAGGCACCATGGGGTTTTAAATTCTGCGAATTGGACATTCGGACATAACCCATCGTCAGCTGTCCGGTGCGATGGGTATCTGTTAGGGATCTCCCAATGTAAAAGAAAAGAAGGTAAAAGTTAGCAATAATATACTTCATGATAATAATGTTTACAGTGACGTTTAGGACGAAGATAGATATCGAGATGAAGTCATCGATTATGGTGTTATGCCTTGAATTGTTATTATTCTTAAGTTGAAATTCTATCGCCAACCACATAGAGGTATATTCCGGCAGATGATTTTCGAATCAATTCTTCTAGACTTATTATATCAACTGATTATGGCATATTGTAATCCAAAAACGACAACGATTGCCGAGAGATACGGAACCCATCGCCGATATTCATTCTATAACTAGGTTGCGTAAATCCTCGCCTAGCGCTTGAAAAAATCCATGTCATAAGGAAGAGGAACCACTTTATTACTGAAATGTGTTGTCATTGTCTTGACAAACACGTCATCCAAAATAACCAAATATAAACAATACAAAGTAGAAGTATATTCAAAGCGCCATTTTAAAATTTAAATTTATGGAAATAGTTAGTATTAAAGGTACTCTAGCAAGTACTCTCGAGCTTGCCTTTGTCATGCTATTGTTGTTTTAAAAAATATGCCTCCTTTTCAGGCTTGCATTTTACAAACAACTTGTCTGTTACAAGACAAGGTGGGATAGAGTAAGAAGATGATGTCTGTTACAAGGCAAGTTAATAAATATTATTCCAGGTCCACACGAAACATTTTTAGGAATAGCCATAGTGAAGGAGAGAAAGAGACCATTGGTTGGTACATTATAATTTAACATTTTTTTTTTATGTCAAAAGTGGCAAACGAACAGGTGGATCACCTGCTGTTAAGTGATCACCACCGTCCATGGACACTAACAACACCAGAGGAGTCGCAAGTGCGTTGCCACCCTTTGGCGGAAGGGATTAGGGGAGGGAGAGGAGGGGAGGTGGCCTCCGGCGCTCTCACTGACCGAACGAAACGCAACAATGCAAGCACTGTTACTTCACGTCGGTTTTCTATGAGAGGGTGGTACTACCCATCACGAGCCGACCCATTCATGCTGAAACCAGTAATAGTTTCAGCGTGGTTCTACCACCATTAAAACATTAGGCATCATTGTAATTTGTTACCATAAGATAAAAATACTTTACGTTTAGAGTGCTAGACCACGATTTGCCCTTTGATAACTAAAGTAATGTAACTCTTGCAGGCTTATAATGTGAAATAAGTTTGTCGACTTTCAGCGTGGGTGTTTCCATTATAATTTCACACTCCCCGTAATTTTTCATGATATTTCATAGAGTGACGCACTCGACGGCCGACGGTGGTACAGCCTCCCGCGTCCCGTGATGTCCCCTTACACTTCGTCAGTACTCAGTGCCTTCATTACAAATTTAAAAGCTGTTTTGTCATTATCGCGCTACACCTGTTGTCGGGCTCCGTTACCTGCGTTAAATTTAAGGATGTCTCCACATCAAATTTAATTACAGCTACAGTAAAAAACCCTTTTTAATAACATATTCTGTATATGTGGCTTAAGTGTCATGTAAGAGCTTTACCAGGGTAATGTTTAATAGAAAACATTATATAATTTTTATCTTCGTTTAACTTGATTGTTATATTAAATTTAATGGATACGTCCGTGGATTATATAATAAAGATAATGTTGAAGTCCCACTGCTGAGATAAAGGGATTTTTCCAAGATGTGGTACAGACATGATCACTACGTCATTTAGCGATGTTTTGACGATATCTGAACCCGAAAACACCACGGTTTTATATTTTTTTCCACGTATAATGACTTAAGTTACGTTCAGGTTTTCTCGCGATGTTTTGCATCACAATTAACCGATAGTATTCATTTGTATGAATGTATAAGAATTTCGAAAAATATGTTAGTACACTTCGAGGTTTGAACCTATATGCTTGGAATCAATAACCGCTAGTAAAAACCGCTTTACTGATTTGAGGTAGAAATAGGTGCTGCAGTTTTGTTCTCTTAGCCCGGACCTTATACAGACCTTCGTATACTTTATAATGGCGTTGGTAAAAAAAATTGGTTAATGGTCCCATAAATTGTTTATTAGCTATATGTCAAAAAAAGGTTTATTTTAAGGATTAGTTAGTTATATAATTGATCAAATGTTCTATTAATTGAAAAATACATTTTGTTTAAGTCGTTATTAATGACGGAAAAACGTAGATAAGTAATATTTTGTATAATAACAAGTCACTTTAATAATTTCAGAATTAAATGCAAAATAAATTTCCTCGCTTTTGTACAATGTATACAAGTTTGTATTTAGGATATGTATCGAACTAAAAGACTGTAAAATAAAGTGTTTGTTGCGTAGTATATTTTTCGATGTCTCTTATTACGCCGGGTTATCTTGTTAGCGGGACTATAAATAATCTCTGGGAGCGTTTATATTTTGCTCTAACAAGCGGTTATTTTTCATATAAACTATGGCGTTGTGTGAACCGTTTTGTAGGCATTGCAAAATATGGATGAACGTTGGAATTTATTTATATATAGTTTTTATTTATCTGCTACCTGGACGCTAATGAAGAATTGATTAATAAATTGAAGCGGCTACAGAATACATGCATTCGCTTTATTTATGGACTTTAAAAATTTGATCATGTATCTGAATACCGCTCAAAGCTTAAATAGCTACCCATTCGGCACCGACGAAATAGCCACACCCTGTCCCTCCTGTATAACGTTCTTCATAATCCCAATTCCCCTCCCTACCTACAATATAAATTCAAGATGTTAGGTTGCAGAGATTCTTCATCACGCCGTCTATGCTCTCAACATATACTCAAATTCCCTATCTGTCACACTAAATTTTATAGTAAATCATTTGCGGTTCAAGCTGTACGCCTATGGAATGCACTGCTATGTGATATTAGGCAGGCAAGATCCTTGACGTTATTTAAAAAATATCTCCACCGGCATTACCTCTTGCTGTCGTAATATAACTATTATATTGCGTTATTTCTTTTTTTTGTTTTTTGTTTACTTTTATCTATAGTTTTGTAGCTTTTTATTTTTTTTGTCTATTTATATTGCCACCCGGTAGTTATGAAAATAAAATGTCTCCTTATGTTTGCCTGGAAGAGATCGCTCTAAGCGATAAGGCCGCCTAACTGTACACATATTGTAAATTGATGACTAATTTTGTATATTTTCAACGTGTGTGCAATAAAGAGTTTTATTATTATTATTATTATTATCTATACGTATATATATAATGAAGATACAGTTCTTATGAAGCTCTGATCACTTCAAAACTATTGAGAGTATCGATATGAGCTTTAGCTGGACGATGAGCATTCGATGCCGAATTTTTCGTAGAACTACTTAACTAAGTAGCACGACTTCGTAAATGACTTCTTTTTGGGTTCCATGGACTCATCCATTTTTTAAATTAAAAAATTATTTAATGTACAGCGTAATGGTGTGCTATCAGATCAGAGAGAATAGATATAGTTCTCTTTGTACCGGGCTACTTTCGTGTGTATGTACTTCTTATTTTTCTGGCATACTTTTAAGCTTAAATCGTAGAGTGTTGACCGTTAAATTGTAATTAAATTCATCTTATTTGTAGGAGTTAGGCTATAAATATCTAAGTGTGACGTCTATTAATAAAAAAAAGAGAGGGAATGAAAATATGCCACTCAACTGAATAAAACATTCTATGAAATATCAATCTTAACTTTTTTATTTCATTTTTGAAGTCAGGTTTTTGGTTTTATTGTTTACTAGCTGTCTGCCCCGGCTTCGCATGGGTGCTCTAAAAATGATACAAAATCTCCCACTTACAATCCGACCATGTATTTAATAAAGTTTGCATTGAACAACTGAAAGTCAATTTGTTATTTGTTTTTGAATATCCCTTTTCACCTCTTTCTATCTCAGTCACTCACTTTTAGCTTTTGGCACTTTGGGCTTACATACATTCGGCAACTGATTTTATATTTATGTAGGTTTATGTTTTAAGATACAGAATAATACTTATTCTATTTTATTAAATATAAATTATAATATTAACAGTGGAATTTTTGGCGGAATCTTGGAATTGTCGTGTAGTCGATTTTATATTTTATTCATAGCTAGAGGGCCCGGCAGACGTTGTCACGCCCCGATAAAAAAAACCTTGACAAATTATATACCTAAACCTTCCTCGTGAATCACTTCATCTACTGGTGAACTTATGATAATCCGTTCAGTAGTCTATAAGTTTATCGCGAACAGACAGACAGACAGATGTGGTGGAGGACTTTCGTTTTATAATATGTAGTGATCTTGTGTTATTTAGCACTGTATTTTGTAATACTGGTGGTATTTTATGTAATATGGTTTCTTTATTGTGACACAACTGGATGGGATATAATACCACGGAATATGGATTCTGACATGACACAAGAACACTGGAAAGTTCTAACAAGAGAGCCACCATATTGTTAGTTAATGGAAATGATCGCAAGACGGTTATAATTTAATTACCCATTCGAAAATGACAGAATACTAGAAGATTAGCTGTAAAATAAAATAGAATAAACATTAACAGTGTGGTCGTATTAAGTAAAATCAGATTTTAATATCTTGTAAACAAATAATGTGGTGAGTTTTCATATCTCGCGGACGGAACACGGAAACAATCAGCAACGAAATGTACAAGAAACTGAGATATGAAACTTTAATATTCTCAAAGGGAATACGTACTGAACTGACTGACTGTTTCTGGGCGAACGCGGAACAACGGGCCAAGATTATTACGTTCCGTTGTTCGCTTTGTTATATTTCGTAAAGTATCTCTGCAGTGAAGTAATAAGTACAAATGTAGTACTTTTGTTTCGGCGTCTGAAAACGCTTGTTAGCTTTGTTGGACGGACACGGTCTCAATTGTACAAATAGGGTAAGTTTACAGTTAAGTACAACTTGAAAAACGTCCATATTTGCCATTTTCCGTACATATTTAACTTAAAGTTTAATAAACTACTAGCTTTCGAATGCCGCTTCGCTTGCATTAATGTAGATTTAACCAATCTGTCGGGAATTATTTTTTTTTTCAATTTTATGATTGAGTAGTTAACGGCGGTAAAGCTTAACGAATGAACAAACTCATATTCGTATTTATAATATTAGTTTAAGATAAGGTTAGGTTATCTATGTTATAAAGAGAAAAGATTATATTTTCTGTTTGTACTGGATAAACTCAAAAAATTCTTAACCGATTCTAAAAAAAATTCCATTTATAAAAAGCAAGATTATTAGCGTCAGTAGCAGGGGTTGTGAGTGTACGGTTTATTAAAGATATTCAGAAAGCAGAATACATAAAACAATACATGAGCATTTTCAGAAATAATATTTATTTGTTTATTGAAAATTTATTTTAGTTTTCTTTCCTTATTTAGAAGCGGCGATGTTCAAATTGCTTTTATCGTTAGGTCAGAAGTTACCCTTGAATCCTACAACCAGCCTAAAGTTTCGTTGAGTGGTGATGCAACCATGCATGCTTTTAGGGCATTTTCCAATATCCGTCTGACTAGCTACAATTATCAAGTCGAAAATCTGTCTACAAACACCTATAGGTGTGTTCTGGCTGCTATTTAAATATATCTGAATGACAGTCAGGTCCAAGACACCTACGCAGGTGTTTCGCGACAGACTTTCAACTTGACGGTGGTAGCTAGCCAGTTAGGCTTCGAAAAAATCCTACCACCGTGCTATGACTTTACCACATTGTTTTACGTCAGATAAAGCTCCTGCTTATTCACAAAGGTTTGAACCTACGTTAATTAACACGGGGTCACGGTAATTAACACGGTAGCTATTTCTCACCCATCATCGCTACAAAAGCTGCACTGGATAGCCGGTTTCTTTAGACTACAAAGATATAACTTTTAGTAAAATCTCAAAAGCTTATTAATAATTAAAATAAGAAAATAGTGATTATTCCTGGAATATGGAAAAATAAATCTCAAAAGAAAATTAAGCAAATCTTCATTCGATTACAAAATAATTCAAAGTAAGATAATTACAGATTATATAGTCTACTGCATTACACTGGTCAATATTTAATCGTTTAGAAAAATTATTTCTTCACAGTTAAATTTTGTGTTGTAAATGTAATAAAAGGCATATTTTACAAACTATGATGATACTATAATATACTGTTCTGTATTGTTCTGTACTGTACTGTACTGCACTACACTGCATTGTAATGCACTGTCCTGCATTGCACTGCATTATACTATGGTATACGGATTGGTTAGAGAAAATTCTCACAAATTCTTATAAAAAATAAAAAATCTCATAAAAATATATAAAAAATCATATAAATTGCTTCTGTACTTTTCAAGTTATAAACACATAGGCGAACACACAAACACAGAGACAAAAGAGGTATATTGCGTTTTATAATTCAAATTTAATATTATAATTCCTTAATGCACGTAATATATTTATATAACTGTATTCTTGAATAATAGCATTAAGTGAACAAAACTGTTTGTAACAATTTTTATACAAAAATATACCTGTGATATTTTTATACAGCGCGCATTGAAACATTGCTACAAAGTGTGGAGAAGGCCGTTGACAGAGCCCTGTTTATCCCTCGGGAGCTCATGAGTAAAACGCCCGTTCACCAAGATGAGGGTTGACGTTCATACTGCACGACCCCCTGGGGACTAAGTATGAAGCGTTGCGCAGACTCGACAAACATCGCCCGTGACTGAAATTGCCTAGTTTTATTATGAGTTTCGTCACAGGATGTTGTTCAGAAGACAGAACCTTCAATGTTTTATTTATAGTCAATAACTCCGTGCCAAAAATTAAATTGAAATCTTAATACTTGTTGTGCCCATGACTGCGTCCACGCTTAACCTAATGTGAAAAAACAGTGTCTAATAAAATTATCTGATGTATAAAGTCCATTTACTTATCTGCTTGTCTCTCGTCCTTAAGTCGCGTCGGCATTAAAATTACAATAACTTTTAATAGAGTGAACCGATTTTATTGAAACCGAGATCGAGATGTTACTCGATAAATATATCGATAAATTTTAATGGTGGTAGAGTCACGTTGAAATTATTACTGGTTTCAGCATGAATCGACCCATGCTCGTCCGGGGTAGTACCACACGACCCCCAGAAAACCGACGTGAAGTAACAGTTGCGTTTCGTACGGTCAGTGAGAGCGCCGGAGGCCCACCTACCCTCCCCTCTCCTCCCCCTCTACCTTCCCTAACCCTTCCCCCAAAGGGTGGCAACGCACTTGCAACTCCTCTGGTGTTGTTAGTGTCCATGGACGGTGACGATTACTTAACATCAGGTGACCCACCTGTTCGTTTGCCACCTATAACATAAAAAAAACAACATACTTTATGATTTTCTTTACTTTTCACCTGCAACAATAAATAATCTATCTAACACTGAAAGAATTTTTCAAATCGGACCAATAGTTCCTGAGATTAGCGTGTCCAAGCAAAGTATTTTTTTTTCTCGAACTGTCTACGCTATTAACCTAGCAAGGTCTTAACAGCTTAACCGGACTACTAAGGCGAGCGTTTAAGGCACTCAGCCGATTTTATTTTGGCAACTAGCTCAAGGGTGCGCGGCACACGTTGGCTTGGGCTGTTGCCTGATTCATGCAATTCACGACCTATCTGAGCTAACCTAAGCTTAGCTACATAGTCATACTTATATGAGTATAGTAGATATATATTTAAGAAAAGAAACTCTTCAGCTTTATATGTAGTTAGATTAAGATGATGAGAGTATCTTGTATCCTTCTATTTATACCTTGATTTGCATCGCTATCATGCCCCTTATTAAAATAAATATACACAAAATACTTCAAAAGATATGCAAAATATGAATTCACGAGGTGAATGCGGCGACATTATTTACTCTACTCAATTTATCTCCCTACGAGTACAGAAAAAAAATAACACATTCAAATTAGGTCAAAAAGTTACGGTTTTCATTCCGCTACAACTATTCTGCTTTAGGAATACGTTATACGTGTACGTCTTTCTGTATGTAACGTGTTATTTGATTGCTTGTTATATAATATTATAGTACAAATTGTAAGCGTGTAAAATAAAATAAAGTTTGAGAATTTTTGACGGGATCTAGAAATGTTATGTAGTGCATTTTACATCATTATCACTATACAGTATAAAACATAGTCGCTTTCTCTGTCCCTATATCCCTATGTATGCTTAAATCTTTAAAACTACGCAACGGATTTTGATGCAGGTTTTTTAATAGATAGAGTGATTGAAGAGGAAGGTTTATATGTATAATAACATCCATTAAATAGTGGAGAAATACTGTTATTTTTGAGGTTTCCAATGTGATGTCGTAAATAATTACATAACCGATTCGATGCAGACGAAGTTGCACGGGTCAGCTAGTATAGTATAAAACAAAGTCCCCTACCGCGTCTGTCTGCCTGTTCGCAATAAACTTAAAACTACTGAACGGAATTTCATGTGGTTTTCACCAGTAGATAATGTAGTTCATGAGGAAGGTTTAGGTATATATATTTTGTCAAGGTTTTTATTCTAAGGGTAGGACAACGTCTGCCGGGCCCGCTAGTTATATTCATAATGTTGAGTTATTTGCGAAAGCGTAACAAGCAAACTAAGTTACATTCTCATTTGTAATATTAATTAGGATTGCACTATCTATACTTTTTTGTTTCTAATGGATTAATTTAAAAAAAAATACCGATGTTAATAATATCATC
The DNA here is from genome assembly GCA_015888305.1 of Antheraea pernyi. Classification (NCBI taxonomy): domain Eukaryota; kingdom Metazoa; phylum Arthropoda; class Insecta; order Lepidoptera; family Saturniidae; genus Antheraea; species Antheraea pernyi. The sequence continues at coordinate 86,963 of MU160159.1, read as the reverse complement.
TTCTATGAATATATTAAATACTAGCTGACCCGTGCAACTTCGTCTGCATCAAATCGGTTATCACCGGTTTCAATTGTATTTTTAAAAGCGAAAAATTTTAATAAACCTAAAACCCGATTGGAGCCATACGATTGTAAATCCAAATTATTAAGAGAATCACTCAGTCAATATACCCAGATGGTATGTAAGAAATCTTTTAAAGTAAGCCTACAACTCGTTCGTAGCATCATCTACCGGGTTCACTTAAAATAAAAACTAACCTACATATGTTGGCGGTAATGTAAAAAAAGCTTTAGAAGTATATGGACCCCTAGTTTCTAACAAAGTTCCTTTTCCTTCTTTGGTGAAGTTTACTATACAATCAGTATAGTTTACATCATAAAATATCAAGTTGATAGAGTTACATTGTTAATTAAACGATAAAATATATTCATAAAATAAATAATGATAAATGAAACACTGAATGATATCATAACTATATTCAACTTGTATTAAAACTTTTTCACACTCCATTGTATTGAAGAGAAATATAAATATTAAAAAGATATGAGCATGATGCGTCAACTGTCACTTGCCTGTAACTATTCGTCTAAGAGCTAGCAACGGTTGCGACAGCGAATTGCAATAAGCCAGTTTTTTTTATATCTTTATGTTCTTCCAAACAGCGTGCGGGCTACTTGGATGTCGATAAACATTGTGTTTATTAGCGCATATTGTACATTTACAAGCAAAAATATTTATTTTTATATAATTGTACAATGTTTTGTTTTTCAATAATTTTGAAACGCTACTAAAACATGAAATTATCATTGCCAGATATTTTTGTTATTATCAATAATATGCCCGATGCCATTTTTTGGAAATAAAAAAAAGAGTGTTTGTATACGCGTCAGAAGTTATACTTCTTTGGCGTAACAAGATAAAAATCTTTTCAAAAATTTTATCTTTCGCCTTATTCGACGTTTGTAGAAAAAACGACACTAACCATAGAAAAAAGGTATGTTCAAATCATGTTAAGACAGCTGTAATTTTAATATTATTTTATTTAGACATAAAAGACTATAAATTATAAATAATATGTATAGCTGTAGTTTAGCGCAACACTGGCTGTATGATAAAGATAGCAATAATCATCGCAGCGCCTGTTATAGATGCATGTATTCAAGATGGCGTCAGTCCCAAGTCATATATTTACGTTTATCGTTCTTTTCATTGTTCACGGTAAAATAATAATATCATAATGGTAATTAAAATGAAATATGTTCTTCGCAACGGAAAAAATAAAATGGTTTGAAATTAATTATTTTTATTTACAAGGAATATCATTGGACACATTATTGTCAATAAGAAAATTGTCTGGCAGTGATAAATTCATTTTTTAATAACGTTTAAGAAGAAAGTTTTACTGAAAAAAAAGTTTCCTAAAATTATTTATAAATCAAAATTTTAACCTGTGATGCGCATTAAAAAACACAACGGTAACCTGCTACCAAGCATCCTGAATACTGTTTGGAAGGGCTTGATATTAAGGAACCGGCTTTTCTAAATTTCTCATTCTTTCAATGTTGTAGGCTCTTGTACTAAGGTGTCGCATAAAAGTCTAGTTACTTTAACTACAATTTTTTGTCTTTCATTATCCTGGAAAACCCTTTACGTTTTATGAGACAAAAACTCGCTGGAAAATTCTAAGAAAACGGCCACCATTTTGTTACTTCATTGAAGTAATCACAAGAAACTTGTAATATAATTGCCTACTCGACAATGACAGTAATAATCTACTAAAAGATTGGTTGCCAATAATAAAATAAAGTTACAAAGTTGTGAAACTTTACGTTGTATTTCTTTTCTTTAACAATATCAGTTCGGTTTATGGACAAAATATGTGATAGACCTACCTAAAACATTTATCAGTATAGTAAATCTTTATACATAAATAAAAATTGAAGAGTTTTTTGTTTGTCCAGGCTAAACTTTGAAACATCTAAATCGATTTCAACGACATTCAACTGGTAGATAGAGAACTTTCCAAAGGATTATTGAAGTCAAATATATCATTCATTACCCTTGATAATAGGAGGGTTAAAAATAATGCTAGAATTTAACAGAGGTAGCTTAAAATTGTATAGAGGATATTAAAGTGTTAGATAGTAACAACAATAATACAATAATAAAAAAGTCTATCGTAAGGGCACAAGATAGAAGTGAAACTTTTATATTACAGGGAAACGTTTAAATAAAAAGATACGTCCAAAAAGTGTTCCATGGCGGTCACCCATCCGAGTACAGACAGCGCGCGACGTTGCTTAACTTCGGTGATCGGACGATAACCAGTGATTTCAATAGACCAGACACAGCGTTTATTCCCACCGCTTTTCGTCACACAAAAATGTTGCTGGTCAGAATTTCAAAGCCCTCCCATAAAAAGTTTCACTTTACAAAACACTAATACTTATGAAAAACTAAAACATATTCATGAAAACGATAGCTTTAGCATTTTATTTTATATGGTATGCGTTTCAATACAATTCATTCAATTACAATACAAATTCTTCATATCTACATTCTTTATGGATGATGGCACCTGACATGTTCCAATTTAAAAATAATGAGTACGACGTTGCCGGCAGAAGGTAGTTCTAAATATAATTGGAAATTCGCAAAGACCTTGAGTATGGTTCAACAATGTTTATAAGTAATACTTCTAACATGCTTTGTTTTTGCATGCAATTTTAATTGTAAAAACTTGACTCTACTTCACGGTAAGCGTTAAAGTGTTTCCCTTATCATCAAACAAAAGCCAACCAAACAAACCAGCAAAAAGAAACCCAATGCAGGGTCATGGCCCTCTTCCCGAAGGCAGGTATAATCACCACGCCAGCCCGTGGGCTGATCCATCGTGATGTATTGGCGATTTCAAACTCTGAGAAATCCACAGTTGTATGTTTTCCCACATAAGTAGTACTATAAGAACGGTTACTACTCCTACTCCTACTACTTTCCTCACAATATCTTCCTCCCTCTTCAGCCGATAGTGTTCTCAATATAAATTAGCATATGTACGGGAATTCTGAAACATACCAACATGTTGGTACATGCCGGGGTTGGAACTTGCGGGCATCGAATTAATATTCCACCGGTCACAAGAGTCACCGGGTATAAGGGGTGTCACATAACATCTAAGAATTGAGACGTCCAAGCCAACCTCACCTGCACGTGGTGCACCCTGTTGAATAACGAACGAGGCAATGGCGAAAGCGTGGTGGTAGGGTTTTACAACCTGACTGTGTCGCAACCACCATGTATATGGCGAAAAACCCCGTCATAGTGATTCGCTTCTGTGAGTCGTGTTTCGGGATCAACCTGTGCATATCCAGCTATTCGCAGGCCAGCATGACAGTGGCGGCTGGTGATGGATAGTGTGTCACTCGGTGGTCGCCATTGTTTTTGGATTGTGCTGTGCTTACCGTCAAGCACAGTGCAGTCGTTTTGGCGTGCTAATATAAAAAAAACCACTAGACCACCACGAATTGCAACCATAAAACTCGATAAATCTAAACTTCGATCATAAGCGTGTACTTTTTCATAACCACATTTATCATATCAGCAAATAAATGAAACAGGATTGCTAGCTATTCAAGTATCGAGAATGAACAGTAACGAAAACCGTTTTCAATTTAAATTCCATTGAGTTGTGGCAATGTCGTCAAATTGAAAAGTTTCCAACTGCTCGCGACGTGGCTCGGTAATGTTTTCAAGTTTCCAAACCTGGACGACGATAAAATATTGATAGAATAAATAGCGTTCGAACACTGAGACTGCCAAGAATTCCGTTTGTTTATGTTTAACGAAGACGGTATAGTTGTAGTAATATGTTTTTGTTGTTTCTGTCACTATTTCTAAATCTCAGTTAAACTATTGCTCTTTTTAGCACATTTAGATGATACATTTCATGATGGTAAAGGAATTGGAGGTAAAAAAAATTGACACTGTTGGTTAAGGGTTACTGGGATGTCGCATAACATCTTAAGCTTGAGATACCCAAGTCAACCTCACCTGCACGCGGTGCATCCTGCTGAGTAACGAACGAGGCAATGGCGACAGTGGGGTAGGTTTAAAGCCCGACTGGGTCGCGACCACCATGCATGTAGCGAAAAAGCCCGTAATAATGATCCATTCTGCGCGACGCGTTTCGGGATCAGCTCATACATATCCAGTAGTGAATGACTTTCGCCGTGGCTCGGGTACCGGTGAGATGATTAATACTGGTCACCTCTGGACACGGACGGAGGTTGTTCGCTCACGCAGGCCGGCATCACAGCGGCGACCGGCGAGGGATAACGCATCTCTCGTTAGTCGCCATTGTTTTTGGATTGTACTGTGCTCACCATCAGGCACAGTGCAGTCAATTTGCTGTACTACAATAAAAAAAGACAAGGTATTTAAGAGTCAGTGCTAACGCTCTGAAGAGTTCATCTAAGAAAATGATTTGCAAAATCTCTATTTAATCAAAATTTGGGGTGAAGAACGACATCGTATTAACATTATAATGTTTTATGGTATTTATCTGGTTATCTAACATATTAAAACTTAAAATTGGAGGGTAAGGATTGATGAAAGAAGTTTATAGTTTCTCAGCATAATATTCCATGAAGGAGGTAGTATATACAATAATGATATATTTAAAAATTAGTATGGTATTCTTATTATGCCCAGCATTTACTATATTGTACACAGAGATCTTAGTATAAAGCTTAGAGATAGGAAGGTCAAATCCGTAAAGAATTCTACGGAACATAACTTTTCAATAGGATATTACTATATTATACGATAGATGCACAGTAATAGGACTTTTCCCGAGCCCAGCTGGCTAGTTAGGCCTTACAGATATAAAGGTGTTCGGGCAGCTGCACTTGGAACTTTCCTCTAGGTTTATCATGTTTGACACTTTAGACCACATTGTCACTCAATATAGGGCGCGATTGGGTTCAAATGCTAAAAACTTCTAGAGTATATAAAGCAAATTGAAAGACCAATGCCAAACCACCTTAGTACTAACGCTTGCTTCTTCAATCATACCTTAAATTAATCCTTAGTTCAAGGTTTTGTACAGCTATCGCTGATTTAGCTCATTTAGAAGGTGGTAGAGCCACGTTGTGGCTGTTACTAGTTTCAGCATGAATGGGTCGGCTCGCCCGGGGCAGTACCACCCTCTCATAAAACACCAACGTGAAGTAACAATGCTTGAATTGCAGCGTATCGTTCGGTCAGTCAGTCAGTCAGTTCCTTCTCCCTCCCCTAATCTAACCCAACCGACCAAAGGGTGGCAACGCACTTGCAACTCCTCTGGTGTTGTTAGTGTCCATGGACTGTGGTGATTACTTAATATCAGGTGACCCAACTGTTCGTTTGTCACCTATGACATAAAAAAAAATGTCATAGTGTATTGTAATATTTGACAAATTAACACATCTCTACATATTATAAAACAAAGTCCTCCGTCGCGTCTGTCAGTCCATGTGTTCGCGATAAACTCATAACTACTGATTAATAGATAGAGTGAGTCAAGAGGAAGGTATAGGTATATAATTTATCAAGATTTTTTGAAAATTGCTTGAGATGTTACGATAAATGTCGGATGATATTGTCGGAAAAGTGGAGCCGCCTGGGAGCTTTCGTCGAAAACGCTGCCTTTAGAGGTATATCAAAACAATTAAGAAAATAAACGAGGCAGACGAAATCGCAGGATAGTAAAGGTGTATAAATGACTAACAACTTCACCCCTCCCACTATTTGACTAAATTCTGTATACTAAACTACTAAAACTTTGCAGACCTTACATTTTTTTTTAATTAATTTAAAATTTTCTTTTAATAATATTTTTTTTTGCCCGTCGTTTTGCTCATTATATCAATTTCTTTTGTACGTGTGTATGTTACTGACCTCCTAAATCGCTGGCCCGATTTTGATGAAATTTTGTGTGCGTGATCCAGTAGATCCGAGAATGGTTTAGATTTACAATTGGAACCGGTAGGTGGCGCTGTCGTTGAATTTTACATTTTTTTATTTTATTATCAAGGCAGGACAACGTCCGCCGTGCCCGCTGGTATTAATATAGATTTTACTCTTTGAGAACGCTACTTTTTTGTAGATGAAATGAAAGCTCCATTTTACGATGCTCGGTTGTATAGTTAAGGCAACAAAGAAACTCAACTTTTTATATATAATATTATTAGGATTTGACAAAACAGAATACCTCTATGACAACCCTAAATTATAGCCTCGCAAAAGTAAAAAATAAAAATAAAAAAAATATAGCACCTACCGTATCTGTGAAATGAAAAATTAGCTATATATAAATTTACTTCCCAAAGCAAACGTGCTCAACCGTACATGATTTCAAACGCACCGGTTTTTCTCTCACCGCAATAAATCGCAACGAATCGTTGTAATATATCGTAAGGTTTGCTTACCGCGTACGTGTGTGAGATTCTTGAATATGTGCGAAGGGGTATAACCTCTCGTGGGAATCTTTCATGAATTATGGTTTTTAAACTGTGCACTGGTTTAATATTTATACCAAGGATTTCTTATTTGTTATTCTATTCCAAATGTTCTAAAATTTATCCATAATACGCTGACTGCCACAGGACTTTTCGCGAAAGTGACCTGGGAAGCCGCTTTGTTTTAAGGTTGACGTTGAGGGAGACGTTGTTCTTCTTCTGCCTTGATAATAAAAATATCCTAAAATTCAACCGCAACGCCACCTACTGCACCCTATTGTAAGTCTAAACCATTTCCGAATTCACTGGAACACATATAAAAAATCATCAAAACGGGTCCAGCAATTCAAGAGGAGTATAGTCACATAGCACAGATAGAAGAATTATATAGGTATATAAAGATAGTAATAATCAAGAATTAAAAAAATATTGTTTTTTGAAAAAAAAACATGATACGAATTATATCTTAGCTATATTTGAAACTTAGTCATTCTATCTGTAACTGCAATACATAAGTTCATGTAAGCCGTACCAGTTTGATTTTTCCCTTTCCTGAAGCCACCGATCTATATTTTCACTGATATATCTCGCTCGACTTCGCTCGTAGTTGTACAAATATACAACTAATGAATGGGTGAGATAACTTGTAGTAGGCTTGCGGGTCAAGTTTACAGACTACGAGATAAGTCTTTGTTGGTATTGAACGTGTTAATATTGACTTTTGCTCGCTGCTTCACTAGTATTAATGGAAATTGACATATTTCTGGATGAAAAAAAAACTTTTTTATGCCGCTGACATTGGGTATAGAAAATTTCTTAGAAGGTAATGAAGGTGTGAAAATGTAACAAACAAAATCAATTTCACAATTATAATTCTACTTAGTGCTAGATTTTTAACATTTTCTGTACCAGCCGATATGTACTGACAAGAACTTAGTGATAGACTTTCACTTAAGATATATATCTAGTGAAACAAGCGCACTGCTATGGTTTAATCATCACGTACTCTTCAATGAAAACTCAAGTTCATTGTAACTCGTCTTAGATGCGAGGTCGGACCGCTCTGAAACCAGCTACTGGTAGGTACCTTTCAGGAAACATTGAACAACAGTGATCGGTCAATGTTACTTAGATCCACTTGAAAGTGTCTCTAAATATTATCTACAAAATATCAATAAATAGCAAAAAGGTTAAGTAAACCTATCAGTTTTACAAGTGATCATGACATGTTCCCGAGAAGATGATCCCCGTACTACCACCAGCGGGCGATCTGAGCGCGTGACCAGGGCGCCGGAGTTTGCTTCCGTCACCCCGGTTCCCTGGTCCACGATTTCAAACGCACCGGTTTTTCTCTCACCGCAATAAATCGCAACGAATCGTTGTAATATATCGTAAGGTTTGCTTACCGCGTACGTGTGTGAGATTCTTGAATATGTGCGAAGGGGTATAACCTCTCGTGGGAATCTTTCATGAATTATGGTTTTTAAACTCTGCACTGGTTTAATATTTATACCAAGGATTTCTTATTTGTTATTCTATTCCAAATGTTCTAAAATTTATCCATAATACGCTGACTGCCACAGGACTTTTCGCGAAAGTGACCTGGGAAGCCGCTTTGTTTTAAGGTTGACGTTGAGGGAGACGTTGTTCTTCTTCTGCCTTGATAATAAAAATATCCTAAAATTCAACCGCAGCGCCACCTACTGCACCCTATTGTAAATCTAAACCATTTTCGAATTCACTGGAACACATATAAAAAATCATCAAAATGGGTCCAGCAATTCAAGAGAAGTTCAGTCACATAACTCATATAGAAGAATTATATAGGTATATAAAGATAGTAATAATCAAGAATTAAAAAAAAAATTGTTTTTGGAAGAAACACATGATACGAATCATCTCGTAGCTATATTTGAAGCTTAGTAATTATATCTGTAAATGCAATACATAAGTTCATGTAAGCCTTACCAGTTTGTTTTTTCCCTTTCCTGAAGCCACCGATCTATATGTTCACTGATCGCTCGTAGTTGTACAAATATGACAACTAATGAAAGGGTGAGATAACTTGTAGTAGACCTGCGGGTCAAGTTCTCAGACTACGAGATATCTCTTTGTTGGCACTCAACGTGTTAATATTGACTTTTGCTCGCTGCTTCACTAGTATTAATGGAAATTGACATATTTCTGGATGAAAAAGAAAACTTTTTTATGCCGCTGACATTGGGTATACAAAATTTCTTAGAAGTGTAATTAAGGCGTGAAAATGTAACAAACAAAATCAATTTCGCAATTATAATTCTACTTAGAGCTGGGTTCTGTAAAATTTTCTGTACCAGCCGATATGTACTGATAAGCACTTGGTGATAGACTTTCACTTAAGATATATATCTAGTAAAACAAGCGCATTGCTATGGTTTAATCATCACGTTCCTTTTCAATGAAAACTCAAATTCATTGTAACTCGTCTTAAATGCCAGATCTGTGCGTTCTGAAACCAGCTACTGATAACTTTCAGGAAACATTAAAGAACAGTGATCGTACAATGTTACTTAGATCCACTTGAAAGTGTCTCTAAAAGACATCAATAAATAGCAAAAAAGTTAAGTAAACCTATCAGTTTTAGAAGTGATGATAGCATAGGTGATAGTATGTTGGGTCCCGCGTCGATGGACGTATTTTCGAAACCTTGCCAATAGTATAAGAACACCCTAGCCAATTGGATATGGGAACCCGGACTTAAAAACAAGCACTGGTAGCGTCATTAATCCAGCATTCCTCTTGATATTGCGATACAGCTTTCCCAAGATATTGTACAGCACCATCTATTAAAGCACAATCGACTTAACATATATATTGTAAAATGTTTTAGTTTTATGTTGTTACTTTTCATGATGTCACAAGAGTACAGTTTTTGCAAGTTTTTAATTATGTTTATAGAATAAGAACTGGATAATTTGTTTTAACAGTCAATAAGGGAAGAAATAAACTTAAATTAGAATTAGCTCGATACCGTCTTTCCCGATAGTAAAATACACAGGTTTTGAAGATGGTAGAGCCATGCTGAAGTAGTAGAAGTAGATGTAGTACCACCCTTTCACAGAAAACTGACGTGAAGTAACAGTGCTTGCTTTGTTCGTTTCTTTCGGTCAGTGAGAGTGCCGAAGGCCCACTTCTCTCCCTCCACTTCGAGCCTCCCTCCCTTTCCCACTTCCCCCTTCGATTCCCCATTCCCATCCCCAAACACAGGCTGGTAACGCACATACGACTCCCCTGGTGTTGCTAGTGTTTATGGACGGCGGTGATCACTTACCATCAGGTGAACAGTCCTTTCGTTTCCCATCTATATTATATTAAAAAAAAACACTGGAAAAATGATAATCTCTTAGAATGAAAGGCGAGAAATAAAATTCTTAGTTTGCTCCCCTTTATTTAAGAATCTCTCCCGGTCCATAAATTTGTTAAACGTCTCAGCTGAGTTTCAGTGCCATTTAGTTTTCTACAGTGGAGCAGTTCGGTAGGGTTATACCAATTTTATGCCTCGTTATGCGTCAAAATTGCCACGCGATCGCCTTATGGATTTTGATTTCGTTTGACTTATGGCGGACTGACATGTGTAATTTACTATATATCCTTTCTCCATAACTCCATGAATGAAAGTTATTTCGATCTGTAGTTTATTTTAAAGGTTTGATGAAGTGTATACTTTGAAGCGGTGATGATTCAGTTGATTGAATGTCGGGATACACGTTAATCGACGTATGATCGAATCCTAGCAACTGAGTTATAGCTTTCGGTGAGGGAAAACATCGCTTTATCTAAGTGCGCCTGGTTAGCTATCGACCTCGAGTTGAAAGTCTGTCATGTCACCTGTAGGTCTGTTCCAGCAGTTACATTTCAGATCCAATCCCCCTTTAGGTTCTGCGTGTTTACTATCTTAGACCACATTGTTACTTAACATCAGGTGAGGTTATGGAATATATAAAAACGCTGTATTTCGTTTGATATAAGAGTATGTATTTGCGTTCTATCTAGAAGTTATGGATTATCTTAGGTTATATAAGTGTTAAAATTCATCCCATAAGGAAGTTACTTAAAGAAATCACTTGATAGACAATTTTCAAACCTGTTTGATGCAAGAGTTGAGCACTTAGAAGTTTTTAAATACGAGCTGAAACTTTCTCATTAAATTTGGTGTAATATTTTTCACTCTTTATCGTTTATGGCTAGCGTGTTTGGACAACGCCTTGATCGATCAAATCGATCGATCGATTCAAATCCTTGCGAAATAGGGTGTCGAATAACATCATAAGACTTCAGATACCCAAGCCAACGTCACCTGCACGTGGTGCACCCTGCTGAATAACGAGGCAATGGGGAAATGGTAGGGTTTTACAGCCTGACTGGGTCGCAACCACCATGTATATGGCGAAAAAGCCCGTCATAGTGAATCGGTTTTGCGGGTCGCCTTTCGGGATCAGCCTGTGCATATCCAGCCTTTCGCAGGCCGGCATGTCAACGGTGACCGGCGATGGATACTGTGTCACTCGGTGGTCGCCATTGTTTTTGGATTGTACCGTGCTTACCATCAGGCACAGTGCAGTCATTTTTCCGTGCTACTATAAAAAAAGACAAAATAAGATCCTCCAACTGACGTTATTTACATGTACCCACTAACGTGTATACGTATAACTACCACATCTTTCCCTTTTTATAAACATACGAAAAATAACTATTTATAGTAAGCTAAAAGAACTTAAGAAAAAAAGAACATATGTTATAAAAATTATCAAAAACTATATATCACTAAATAACCAATAATTTTTAAATGGAACTTAACTACACAATTATGACAGTTATTATAAAAGTATAAATTCTTGCAAATAAATATATTTTTTGAAGTGATAACTTCTTTAGACGCGTCGAGCGGTATTTTTAGCAGAAGACAAATTTATAATTTCGTGTTATGTTAGTGTTACGTAAGTAACATGTTACGTAAGCATGACCATGACCGACGCGTAATATAGGGGCCTGTGTACAAGTAATATTGATATTTTGCAGCTCATCATACGTTTGATAGATTAATAGATTTTATAAAAATGTATATAATTATTGCTCCGAGTGCCACATACATAAAAATCACACAAATGTGATTATTTCAGTAAATACATTCTGAAATTTAAATATTGTCATTCACACTATGATGACTATGAAAATTCAAAAGAGAACACATTTATTTCATTGTTTTGAGTTTTTTTTCTTATGTCATAACTGGCAAACGAACTTGTGGGTCACCTGATAATAAGTGATCACCACCGTCTATAGACACTAACAACACCGGAGGAGTCGAAAGTGCGTTGCCAGCCTATGTTTGGGAGAAAGGGAGTGAGGGGGGAGAGGAGAGGGGGAAGGGAGGTGGTCCTCCGGCGCTCTCACTGACCGAACGAAACGCAAAAATGCAAGCACTGTTACTTCACGTCGGTTTTCTATGAGAGGGTGGTACTACCCCGGGCGAGCCGACCCATTCATGTTGAAACCAATAATAGCTTCAGCGTGGCTCTACCACTCTTAAATAAACTTTTTAACTTTTCATTTCTGTCGGCAGTCCTATGACTGTCTCGGCTTTTTTACAGGCATATTATATTATATAGTTATAGTCATTGATATACAAAAACCCAAGATGCACACTTAACGTTTTACAGCCGGCACATAAAAATAAGTGCATAATTTTGGATTATGCAGTCATTTCCAATAGACTCGCGTCGCTTGCGTCCTCGTAAAAACATTTTTAAATCATTCACGTAAGGTTGAATTTGCAAAATCATAAATTAATTGCATAGCTATAACTACGTATGTATATTGGGGAGTTTTTGCGACGATGACGACGTCTGGTAGTGACGCCTCTCTCTGTGCATCCACCAAGAACGAATGTAACTTTATATGTCGTTATGTTTTAATAATTAAAAATATGTTTTATATTATGAAAAGTTAAACCAGATCGAGTTTCTTGTCGGTTGTTTACGATGACTGGGTTGTTTTCCTAACCGGTGGTAGTTTTGACGTTTGATTTTGTGGCCCGTTTTGAGTGCAACTTTTATTCGAGTGTCTGGTTATAGTGTACCTTTTTTCAGTAAAGTTTGATGTTTAATCTTTAAAGTAGAGTCATCTTTTCTTAGCCTCCTGTGCATCCTTTTTTTCCATGTGACGAATACTTTACAATACAGTAAAGAATATTATTGAAATTGCGACTCCGGTGTACAACTTGTCCGACTTTTATGAAAGGGGAAATAAAACCAGGTTGAACAGTATTATAGAGTATAGTAGTACTCTAGTCAGTAGTAAGAGTATGACGCACTTTTCAGGAAAACGGATCCAGACAGGCTATAGTCTTGTGCATCTGAAGCAATTCGATATTCTTTTGTTCAAATATCTAATACCCATTAACCTCTCCACGAGTTTAAGGCGGGATCTTGGAATACCATCTAATGGTCTTTATATTTTATCTATAATCTTATGTTATTGTGTAATGTTGGTGGTGCTTTACGTAATATAGTTTGGTTATTGTGCACAAGTGATGTCGATCGGAAATAATACCGCGGAGAATGGATTCTGACTTGGTACAAAAACTCCCAGGAAAGTTCTAACAAGATGGCCACCATCTTGTTAGTTCATTGATGTTATATCAAGAAACTTATAATATAGATACTCACTTGACAATGGCAGTAATAGTCTACTAGAAGACTGGATGCCAAAAATAAAATAGAAGAAGAAACCTCTCCACGAAGTGTTTGGCGGGAACTTTGTCAGTGGATTTTATGTTTTATTCATGATTCTCTGTTACTCGACTTTATATTTTGTAATGTTGGTGGTGTTTCACGTAATATACTTCAGTTATTGTGCATATTGTTTCTGAAGGTGTAACGTGAGGCCACCATCTTGTTCGAGAATTTAAATTATCACTACACACTTGTAATATTATTATCTACTCGACAATGGCAGTAATAATATGGAAGATCGGTTACCAAGAATAAAATTAAAAGAACCTTTTACGGAGAATATTATTTATAGTAACTGATGACTATCTTAGGATACATGGAGACACATACTATTTGACCTTTTTGTTACCAATGTGTTAAACGCTCAAATAGTTAAGATCTCTACTACAGATTTCAATTTTATTTATTGATTTAAACTTTATGTACACCAATTATATATATACATTTCAAAAACATTTCACGGTTTGTTATTGGTACAATGGACGGACTTATTCCTGTTAGCAATTTCTTCCAGGCAACCTTTGGATGGATCTGTTCAATGGAGTAGAGTGAGGGGTATTCTGGGTGTACAGGAATAACAACTAGTTAATACCACCTAAGTTAGTGGCACGTAACTGTAACATGCTTATAAAATACATTATAAAATATAAATAATATATCGACTACATGAAGATACCTAAAAAAACAAGATGATATTTATAGGGGTATATATATATATGTATAAACACATACACACACATATCTTCTTCTTCTTCTTCTTACCCTTATCCCACATAAGTAGGGTCGGTACAACATGTTTCTCATGTTGTGGTATATGATTTGGATTAATTTTTACGATCGGCCGCCTGCCTGACATCAGACCCTCCTTGGGATTATTTTGTTGTACCACTGTATGTATGATTACGAATAGTTACGAAGTCTGATGGGCTCTTTTAACCTTAAAATTTTTCGTTCCGGTTAAAAACGAAGTTCTTCCAGATTATGGTTTGCATGCTATATTGCCATTTTTTTTTCAGGATTCGTGGTTTCAGATTCTTCACAGTAATAATATAATATTAGATATAATAAACCATTATAAAATATGAAAATTATAATAGAAAAATAGATGTAAATACACAAACACATATGTATATATATATATATATATATAGATTGGTACATATAAAAAAGTTAAGTAAACACAACATTATTTACTCCGTCAAGTTAAAAAATCTTTTCATTTCGTAAGCAGTAATAAATACATTCTTCCTTATATATGTCAGGCATCTAATTTAGAAACTTCACAGGGGAGTTATTCGCGTGATTTCAGTTAATTTATCTCATGAATGCACCCCGAAAGTTACGGCTCGACGCGAAATGGGAAAAGTAAAAATCATTGTATACTTTCGTAACAAATTTAGGGACCCTCGTCAAAATATCATTAGTAAAGCAAAAATAATTTGTCGTCGTGCAATTAATCGAGGTGCGAGAGTGATGGAAAAATAATTTGATAACAATAACGCCCGGAGGGAAGTAGAATGCTATTTATTTTATTGTGTTTCGGACGCATTTGTGATAATAGAATTATTCGTGCTATTCATTTCGAATGAGGAAATTAAGTGTTACGAAGGAAAATATTTACGGGAACAATAGCTACGTGTTTGATATACACTTAAAATAGATTCTTATAAGGTTTTATATGCAATGATTAAGTAAAATAAACTCCGTGTTTTGTTTTATACCACAGTTATTACTTCTGAATATCTAAACAAATTAGTTAAATACATCTTATGTATCTTCACAAAGGGTGAGAAGGACATCATTTCACGAAAGGACAATTAAATATAAACAATCATGGCTTGTATTATAATAATGAAACAACTGAAATATAACCACAGAGATATTTAACAGCCAGTTTTTTTTTTTATCGTAGCACGGCAAAGTGACTTTACTGTGCCTGATGGTGAGCACAGTATAATCTAAAAACAATGGCGACCACCGAGAGACACACTATCCCTCACCGGTCGCCGCTGTCATGCCGGCTTGCATAAATGTCTCTTCACGTTACGCTTGAAGGACCCCATATTATAGGAAGGATTATAGCAACCTGTCCAGGGTATCTAGTAGGTATTTGGCGGAACCGTCCCAGAGGTGCGAACAATACTCCACGCAAGGCCGAACTTGTGCCTTATAAAGGGGGTATAGCTGATCTGGCGTGAAAAACCGTCGCACCCTGTTCAGGATTCCGTTATTACTCATAATACAAAACTCAATCATGTATAAGGATTGAAACTGTGACTTCTTAGTGTAGATCGAATTATTACTTCACCTTGATGTCTATGAATGAAAAATATATGATACTAAAAATATGTCCACGCAATATCTTCTTTTTTTTTCTTATTGTAGCACGGAAAACTGACTGCCTGATGGTAAGCACAGTACAATCCAAAAACAACGGCGACCACCGAGAGATACCTCCTCCGGCGGTCGTCGCTGTCATGCCGGCCTGCGTAAATGTCTCTTCACGTTACGCTTGAAGGACCCCATGTTATAGGAAGGAGGAAACACACTAGCCGGGAGATTGTTCCACAGCTTCACGGTACGGCAAAAATAAGATGTAGCGAACTTTTTAGTTCGTGCCCAGATAGAAGTTACCGTAAAACTTTTATATGTACCTGATCTAAGATGTATATCTATTTGAAGCTATTGATTTCGTAAGTCTTAACTAGCGGCATGCAACACAGGTATACTAACGAAAAAAATTAGAACAAATTTTCTCACATATAATGAAATAAAATGGAAAATTAACAATTGAACGTCAACCTGTCAAACCTGTTAATATTTTTGACGAACTCCCAACTGTCTTGTTTTTCACATTATCGCTTTTTTACGTGGAGATGTATTAAATCAATTGTTTCCCAAGTTTTTCCCAAGATTGATCAAACAATTTCTTTCACGCCTACCTTGTCCTAATGATTACATATACAACAAAATAAAACAACCGTTTTATACCACACATTCGTCAATTAATTTTTATTTAAATCGATTTCATAATCTTTTAATACAACGTAGTACTTTATGTTACCTTTACTTTAAATATTATAGCGGACGTTAGTTTCGACTGGAATTGATGCCATTGCCATTGATGACTGAATTGATGACTGCCATGTTTTTCATGTCTCCAACATGGTTGCCATGTTCACTGTTCTCGTATTTATCAAAAAGCACAAACACAACAACAAAATTCGAGTCCTTGGTTGACGGTTAAACCCGACGTTGGCGGATGGTTGACACACTTGGTATGCAACTGTAAGATATAAAAATTGTAATGAATTTAAATATGTTAATAATTATTCCTATCATATATTATTCCTAACAAAGCAATAATGATGAAAAAGAAAATTGCTTTAAACGGAGATAAATATCGAATAAATGTTTTTGAATTGCTCGACGGATAAGCAAATTTTCAATTCGTTGTTTCCTTTTAGCCAACAATTCAAATTAGTGAATGTTAGACGGGTATATCTAGCGAACTATCCAGAATATTGCGGGGCCAGTCGATAAATTGGACAGAGTGCAGAGGGCACTGCACCATGTGCGGTTAAACAACGTCACTTGAGAGATTAGGCTTCGAGCTCGAAACGACATCTGTTGCGTGAATTTGCATTCGCTTTTCGAACTAAATGATTTCTGCATGGGCTTGTTGGCTTTAAGACAGCAATTTGAAAATTAGTTAAACTCATTAAAGAGGTCTTTTGCAATTTATTTTAATTAAAATGTATCCGTTTGATTGCAATCGCATTTTTTTATATCATAGGCGGCAAACGGCCATGTGCGTCACCTGATGTTAAGAGATCACCACCGTCCATAGACACTTGCAACACCAGGGGAGTAGCAAGTGCCAACCTGTGTTGGGAGACAGGGGGAGTAAGGGAAGGGCGAAGGGGAGGGGAAACGGGAAGAGGAGGGGAGGTGGGTCTACGACGCTCGCACTGACCGAACGAAACGCAACAATGCAAGCACTGTTACTTCACGTCGGTTTTCTATGAGAGGGTGGTACTACCCCGGGCGAGCCGACCCATTCATGCTGAAACCAATAATAGTTTCAGCGTGGCTCTACCACCATTAGTTCCCCTTAATGCCGCAACTCGTCACTTTATTAATTCCCACAATGCCTGGTATATTAAGGGCGGGAATGCAAACACCAATCTATATATATATTAGAGATTCCCACCTATATATTGACTCATCACGATATCTCTGGAACCATAAGGCGTAGCGACTTGAAATATGGTAGGAATATTCCTTTCGCCGAGAAGAGGTCAGCTAAGAACGGCTAATAATCTGTATATAAATTAGAGATTCCCACCTATATATTGACTCATCACGATATCTCTGGAACCATAAGGCGTAGCGACTTGAAATATGGTAGGAATATTCCTTTCGCCGAGAAGAGGTCAGCTAAGAACGGCTAATAATCTGTATATA